>MJUU01050599.1:14323-27374 GCA_002080025.1 Modiolus philippinarum | reverse complement strand
ACCATGAGAAGATGTGCATGCACTAACAAAAATTTTCAAAATGGCTGCCATTTTCAAGATGGCCGCCATTTTACGTCAAAATATTGAGGATTCAATAAATCAGGAACTGATTGGCAGAATTTGTTCATATTTTGTATTAATGTTAAATAAGATCAGAAGGAGGAATTCATGCGAAAAAATTTTGCAAAATGTCCGCCGTATTCAAGATGGCCACCAAAATACGTCAAAATTTCAACATTATCTGATTTCAGCGAAAATTGATTTCTAGGTAGATTTTGACACTACAAACAAGATGGAATCATCGACTTGGACGTCTGGGCGACATCAGCTATTGCTTGCAATTGCAAATCTAGTTATGTCGCCCCAGACGAAGTCGGGGAGACATATTGTTATTGTTCCGTTTCTTTGTTATTATGTCGCCCCAGACGAAGTCGGGGAGACATATTGTTATTGTTCCGTTTCTTTGTTATTATTATTATACTTTTTTATTTTCCTAGAATAATTTTCTCCACTTGAGTTCTCAGAGTTGGCTGAACAGAATCACTTGATACTTGGCACAAAGTTGGATCGCCATGAAGTTGTGCATGACGGTGAAAAAATTTTCAAAATGGCCGCCATTTCCAAGATGGCCGCCATTTTACATCAAAATTTCAACTTTGTCGGATTTCAACGAAAATTGATTTCTAGGTAGATTTTGACGATGCGAACAAGATGGGAGCATCGAATTGGCTGTCAGGGGCGACATCAGCTATTGCTTGCAATTGCAAATCTAATTATTATTATTATTATGTCGATCCAGACGTATTCGGGACGACATATTGTTTTTGGTCCGTTTCTTTGTTAATATTATTACGCTTTCTTTCTTCCACCTGTTTTTGTCCGGCTTATATCTCAATGATGCCTGGACAGAAATAATTCATACTTGATACAAAGATGGAACATTATCTGGAGGGGTGCATGCAAGTAAAAATTTTTTCAAAGTGGCCGCCATTTTCAAGATGGCGACCAAAATACGAAAAATTCAAAATTCGTCCAATTTTAACAAATATTGAAATTTTCTCAATCATGCTTCAATGGAATTCATTCATATTTGGTACAAAGTTGGATCACTATATGGAGGAGGGTATGCATGGAAATTTTTTTTCAACATAGCCGCCTTTTCCAAGATGGCCGCCAAATACGTAAAAATTTCAACTTTGTCCGATTTCAACGAAATTTGATTTCTAGGTAGATTTTGACGCTGCGAACAAGCTGGAATCATCGAATTGGCTGTCAGGGGCGACATCAGCTATTGCTTGCAATTGCAAATCTAGTTGCTTTTCTCTTTTATTTTCTTCCAATGATTTTTGTCCGGCTTAGTTCTCAAAGATGCCTGGACAGAATTCATTCATACTTGGCACAAAGTTGAACCACCATGAGAAGATGTGCATGCACTAACAAAAATTTTCAAAATGGCTGCCATTTTCAAGATGGCCGCCATTTTACGTCAAAATATTGAGGATTCAATAAATCAGGAACTGAATGGCAGAATTTGTTCATATTTTTTCTTAATGTTTAATAAGATGAGAGGAAGGAATTCTTGCGAAAAAAATTTGCTAAATGTCCGCCATATTCAAGATGGCCGCCAAAATTTCAACATTGTCCGATTTCAACGAAAATTGATTTCTAGGTAGATTGGGTTTGACACTACAAACAAGATGGAATCATCGACTTGGACGTCTGGGGCGACATCAGCTATTGCTTGCAATTGCAAATCTAGTTCTTATTCTTTTTCTTCCGTATTCCGCCTCAAGTTTGTCCATTCGATTTCTCGGACACCATTGATCCAAACTTCATGAAACTTGACAGGATCATACATACTGATGCCTAGATGGTCCTTTTGGTTTTAGAATTTTCAAAATGTCGACTGGTGCCATGGAAATGGTAAAAAAGGCGGGAAAAATCAAAGTGCTCAGATTTGGATGAAATTTTACAGGAAGGTTGCCTAACATGTGTAGAACTGACTTCTGGTCTCAAAGACTTCAAAATGGCAACCATTGCCATGGAAATGGTTAAAAAGGCGGGAAAATCAAAGTGATCAGAATTTGATGAGATTTTACAGGAAGGTTGCCTTATATTTGTAGAATTGACTTCTGGTCTCCAAGAATTAAAAAAAGCGGCCGGTGTCATGGAAATGGTAAAAAAGGCGGGAAAATCAAAGTGCTCAGAATTGGATGACATTTTACAGGAAGGTGTCTAACATGCGCAGAATAGGTTTCTTGTCTCCAAGAAATCAAAAGGTTGCCATGGAAATGGTAAAAAAGGCGGGAAAATCAAAGTGCTCAGAATTGGATGAAATTTTACAGGAAGATGTCTAACATGCGTAGAATAGGTTTCTGGTCTCAAAGACTTCAAAATTGCGACGGTTGCCATTGAAACGGACAAAAAGGCAGGAAAATCAAAATGCTCGGAATTGGATGAAATTTTACAGGAAGGTTGTTTAACATATGTAGAATTTGATGAGATTTTACAGGAAGGTTGCCTTAGATTTGTAGAATTGACTTCTGGTCTCCAAGAATTAAAAAAAGCGGCCGGTACCATGGAAATGGTAAAAAAGGCGGGAAAATCAAAGTGCTCAGAATTGGATGAAATTTTACAGGAAGGTGTCTAACATGCGTAGAATAGGTTTCTGGTCTCCAAGAAATCAAAATGGCGAGGTTGCCATGGAAATGGTAAACAAGGCGGGAAAATCAAAGTGCTCAGAATTGGATGAAAGTTTACAGGAAGATGTCTGACATGCGTAGAATAGGTTTCTGGTCTCAAAGACTTCAAAATTGCGGCGGTTGCCATGGAAACGGACAAAAAAGGCAGGAAAATCAAAATGCTCGGAATTGGATGAAATTTTACAGGAAGGTTGTTTAACATATGTAGAACGGGTTTCTGGTCTAAAGACTTCAAAATGGTGACGGTTGCCATGGAAACGGACAAAAAAAGGAGGGAAAATCAGTGTTCAGAATTGGATGAAATTTTATGAGAAGGTTGTCTTTCATGTGTGAAATAAATTCTGGTCTCCAGGACTTCAAAATGGCAACGGTTGCCATGGAAACGGACAAAAGGCGGGGAAAATCAAAGTGCTCAGTATTGAATGAAAGTTTCAAGATAGTCTATATAAAATGTGCCCGTCCCGTCTGAAGCATTTAATTTCTGATATGGGAGTTCGTTTGGGAGACTTCTTGTGTTTGCATCCAAACACGATTAATACTAGTTATTTTTATCATTAATCTTATCATCAACTTTATTATTGACAATAAATCAGAACAATTCTTTGACCATGACTGTTTTTCGAACAGCTCCTGAACATGACTGTTTTTGAAGCAGGTTATGGCTGATTTTTGAACTTCTTGACAATGACTGATTTGAGACCACCCCCAGACCACGGCTGCTTTAAAAACAGGTCATATGACCGTTTTTGGAACTGTTCTTGGGATGACTGCTTTAAGAACAATTCTACATGACTGCTTTTCGAACAGTTCTTGACTGCTTTTATATCACTGTTCTAGACTATAGCTCTAGAACTGCTCTAGATCAGTTCTAAGTTAACTTAGAGCAGTCACCAGAACAATTTTAGGTTAACTTTATGAGAGGTTATGACTGCACCCTACTGTATGTCTTATATACTGACATTGTACGCCTTCGAAGATGGTTCTAAAAAGAGAACCGAGTAGTAAATGATGTGTCCCAAGGTTCCTTTTTCTATAATACTGGGACTAGTATAGCAACATTCTTACTGTAGCGTTGAACAGGAGACGGAATAATATAAGTTTATGATCGTTTCCTTGTCTTGAATAACTACTGGTTATCGTTGTAAAATAAAAGTGAAAAAATATTAAAGTCCGAAAAAATTATCCGGATTTGGGTAACGGTTTATTATGTTGACGTCGTATTCTAGCGTTTCGCCTCTGGTGTGAATTTGTCGAAAAGTCAAGAAAAAAGAAATTCATTACAAATCATCGCCATCAGTAACAAAAATGAGACCTCCAAGGAGAAATAGACATCCACCAAAGAGAATCACTGCTTCAGGAGAAAAATCGGGGAAAACTCCAATTAAAATATTTTACGAAAGGATATGGAGTAAATGAACATGAGACCATAACAAATATGTTTACTCCAACAAAAATAATTAAATGAGCTGTATGGCCATTTCGGAAATTAATTCCTCATCAGCAGCACTAGAACCCAAACATAGGAAATCCATAATTTCAAAAAAATGTTAAAAATGCATAAAACCAATCGAAATCCGATTAATTAGTAATATCAAATATAGCTAAGGGCAACAAAACTACGAAGGAGGGAGTTAAACCTTAGATTTTAGAATTTACATAAATTTAGAAATTTAAAAAGTCTGCCAGAACTGAAATTAGGACGGGTAGAAACAGACCTGTTGCAAATGCAACTGATGAGAACATTGAATCTGCTAGTGCTACAACACCTGATTCAAGCCGTAGCATGGACAATATAAATCAACCCTCAACATCAGCTGGATCGTCAGGGATATTGGCATACGTTAAGGTTCTTCAGTTCAAGGCACAGATTTTGCACAGTCAATGGATACTCACAGTAACAGTTCACATTCATCTAAAGACAGTAACATGCACAATGATCAGAATACTGAAATACTGTACTCCAGGACCTCTACATCGCCCCAAGGGACAGAGAATCCAAAGTCCTCTGAGATGCCTCAGGATGTCATAAAACCACAATCAGTCGACAGTGGGGACAGAAATGTGGTACACCAGCCAAGTATGGATCCGTCAAATAATAGTATTGCCAACCCTAGGCCTAATGCCAATTGTAGGTTTTATTCAGACACAGCAGAGGGAGCATATTGTTACCCCCTTAATAATACGCCACGTGATCAGAGGGGTCTTGTTGAATTAAATGGTGCAATTGCACAAATTAGTGATCCCCCAGACACCTTATCCAGTATGCATGATCCAATTAGTGCCCATATACCACCCAAGATCAAGGAAAAGTATGGCGCGGCGAATTTATGGAATTTGGAGTTCTTTTGAAGTCTGCAAAAGATCTTGCAATGGAATTGTCCGTTAATTGAGGATTAGTTTTGAAAGGGGGTGCCTAACTGTAGTTAATAAGAGGTCGGATACTAGGAGGTCGGATTCTATCTATAGTATAGAGAAGTGGACGGCAGCATTCATCATTTTCATGGACATATTTCTAGAAAAGTGGCATAACAAAGCACGTGAACTTTTGAAATACTTGCAAAATATCAGATTAGCTGCTTCTAGATGCAACGGTAACGGTTGGGTGAGGTATGACGAGCAATATAGGCTCAAAAAGTCAAGCTCCCCTTCTCTTCCTAGGCTGTAATGGACCGGGAGCTGTGGATATTATACATAGCTACAAATAATCAATTTAATGTTGTCGAAAAATAGCATCCCCTCAGTAGGCCCAAAATTGGGTAAAAACCAGCCCTTTCTTGCAAAAACGGGGGGGGGGGGATTTCAAACACATCCGTCAAAAGTGTATTCGCTTTAACAAGAAGATGCACATTCGGCGAAACATGTAAATTTGAACACAGGTACACAAAATATAATGGCCAACTAAGTGTAGAAACTAAGGACCAGTCCGAACTTTACAAATTGGGCGATTCGCCAATAAAACCATTAGTTGTCGAAAGTTGTCCAGATAGTTACCCAAACGAAAAAAATAAACATGAACTGATAGAGGGTCTAAAATATGGGTGTAAGCTGAATTATGCGGGCCGTCGGACTCCTACAGTTTGCAAAAATTCTTCCAGCACTGTTAATAATTCGAGCCCGTTTTTAAAAAAAAAACTTTCGAAAGAAATAGCCCTAGGTCGCATTTCCGGTCCTTACTCTACATCCCCTTTTCCGACTCTAAGATGTTCTCCTCTAGCCTTGATTCCTAAACCGATTCCTGGCAAATTTCGCTTGATTTTGAATTCATCCTACCCTCTGGACAAGTCTGTAACTGACATTATCGACAAAGAATTTTGTACGGTTCGTTACTGTAGTATGGACGACGCAGTGAAAATGATTCAGAATTTGGAGAAAGGTGCTTTGCTCGAAAAGGCAGATATCAAATCGGCATTTCGCCTTTTACGTATATGGCCAGGGGATTTCTAACAATTCGGATTCACTTTCAATGGGAATTTTTATTTTGATAAATTCTTGCCAATGGGGGCTTCTATTAGTACTCTGACAACATTTCAAAATGTTTGTAAAAACTGGGGAGTACCTTTAGCAGGGGACAAAACTGTTTTACTTACGGAAGTCTTAACATTTTTAGGTATCGAATTCGATACAAATTTAATGGGACTCAGATTGCCTAAAGAGAAACTAAATGAAATAACTGAGCGCATAAAATTTTACTCGGTTGTAAAAAAAGTTTGTTTGAGAGATATTCAGTCCATAATTGGTTTATTAAATTTCGCTTGCCAAGTGATTGTTCCGAGTAAAGCATTCTGTCGGCGTTTAATTGATGCCATTTGCAATGTAAAACATCCTTGGCACAAGGTTGGTGTCACAAAAAGTATAAAAAGAGACCTAGAAATGTGGTTAAAATTTTTGAAAAGTTACAATGGAGTTTCTGTTATGCTGGATAAATTTTGGACGTGAAGTGACTCGTTTGAGTTTTACAAGGACAGTGCAGGTAGTAAAGGTTTTGGAATTTACTTCTTCGGTAAATCAGCTCATGGCCGGTGGCCTTCAGATTGGCATGATAAGGGGTTTATGTCCGACATCACTTTTTTGGAACTTTTTCCGGTTGTTATAGCATTGCAGTTGTGGGGCCACAATTTGTTAAACAAAAACTGCTTTTCCATGTCGATAATCAAGCAGTAGTGGTCATTCTTAATAAAAAGTCATGTCATCAAGGTAAAAAAAATGTTATGATTTTTGTAAGAAAACTTGTACTTGTTACTCTTAAATATAATATTTTAATAAAATGTCAGCATATTATCGGTAAGATGGATTTGATAGCTGATGCTCTTAGTCGGTTTAATTTATAGCTATTCAGAGAACTGGTCCCATATGCAGACAAGGAGCCCACAGAAATCGAGTCGAATACGCCTTGGCTGATACCTGGCCTGTTCCGTTAGGTGTTTTAATGAAATTTGTAGCTTTTATGTCGTATAGAGGCCTATCTCCATCTACTGTTAGTACTTATATATCGGGCATAGGGTTTGAGCATAAAATTTGTGGTCAGTTGTTTTCTTATCACAAAAAATGATCAAAGGTTTGCACAGAAGTCGTCCCGTCAAGAAGGATCCCCCGAGTTTCGATATCATTAGACTTGTTACAAAAACTTATGAACTCTCTAGAATCAGTATGTTCTTCTTCCTATGAAACGCGCATGTTCCGTTCCGCTTTTAGTTTGTCATTTTTTGCATTGTTACGTGTTCGTGAGTTTGTTGCCGAAAGTAAGTCAGAAATGGGTTTGCACTCTATTTGTTTATAGATGACATTTCATTTCAGCTGAATAATGGTATTCAAGAACTTAATCTCAGAATGAAGATTTCAAAGGCAGATAAAAGACAAAAATCTGTGACTCTTGTGTAAAGGGCGCAAAACTCTGACATTTGCGCAATAACAAATTTACAAGTCTTTTTAAAAGAACGATATTTAATTAAGCATAGTCCTGTTTTCATTCATTTTGATGGTTCTTATTTAACAAGATTCGAATTTAATTCTGTTTTAAAGAAAGCGTTGAATTTCTGTGGAATACAAGAGCATGTTAGAAGTCATCCGAAATGTCTAGACTAGGGGTGTCCGAGACTGATATGCAAAAGTGGGGACGTTGGTCTTCAAACGCATATGCTAGCTATATTCGTTTGCACTTCTCTGATTAATCTGCATCTTATATCTCTATTATAATTCTTATTATTATTCATTTTTAGTTCGCCTCAACGAAGTTGAGGGGGACTATTGGAGTACCCCCGGCGTCCTCGTCCGCGTCCGCGTCTAAGTCTACGTCTATGTCTACGTCTACGTCTACGTACGCGTCCGCATTTGGGCATATATCTCTGCAACTATGAAGGGTAGGGTCATCAAACTTTGTGTGCAGATGCATCTTGGGCTATCTCACAGCCTCCAAGAAAATTAGGTCTCTTTGACCTATATTTTCCGCTCGACTGGGTTTCATTTAATTTTAGCTCCGAGTTGATATCTCAGTAACTGTACATGGTAGGATCATCTAACCTTGCATGTGCATGCATCTTTGGGGGTAGGTCATCATCCAGGCAAAATTAGTTCACTTTGACCTATATTTTCCGCATGAGTGACTTACATTCAAGTTTACGTCCGAGTTCAGATCTAAGTAACTGTACATTGTACAATCATCTAGCTTTGCATCTGCATACATCTTTGGCGGTAGGTCAGCATCCAGGCAAAATTAGGTCACTTTGACCTATATTTTCCGCATGATCGACTTACATTCAAGTTAATGTCCGAGTTAAGATCTAAGTAACTGTACATGGTACCATCATCTAACTTTGCATCTGCATGCATCTTTGGCTGGAGGTCAGAATCCAGGCAAAATTAGGTCACTTTGACCTATATTTTCCGCATGATCGACTTATATTCAAGTTAACATCCGAGTTCAGATCCAAGCAACTGTACATGATAGGGTCATCTAACCTTGCATGTGCATGCATCTTTGGGGGTAGGTCAGCATCGAGTCAAAATTAGGTCACTTTGACCTATATTTTCCACATGATTGACTTACATTCAAGTTTTCGTCCGAGTTCAGATCAAACAACTGTACATGGTAGGATCATCTAACCTTGCATGTGCATGCATCTTTGGATGTAGGTCAGCATCCAGTCAAAATTAGGTCACTTTGACCTATATTTTCCGCATGATTGACTTACATTCAAGTTTGCGTCCGAGTTCAGATTTAAGTAACTGTACATGGTAGGATCATCTAACCTTGTATGTGCATACATCTATGGCAGTAGGTCAGCATCCAGGCAAAATTAGGTCACTTTTCCGTTTATGTCGGAATTCAGGTCTTGATAACTGTACATGGTAAGATCATCTAGCCTTTGTATACATGCATAAGGGATGGTAAATGAGCACCCTGGCCAAATTGGGTTTCTGTGTCCATGTGCCATAACGAGGCGAACTTTGTAATCGTTGATTACCTATGTTTTTTAATATACTACATATGACATCATATTTTAGGTGGAAGACACGTTTGGGTGATTGGCTCTTCCATAATATATTGGACGTCACGTAGAGACGCAGGCAGAATTGGGGGTCCACACTTAGGACTGCAGATGCAAGGTCTAACATTGCACTGGTTTGGAAAAAGGGGAATGAAATGGGGAGAATTAAGTCCGTCCTTAGAAAGGAATCGGTTCCCGACATATTGTTAATCCAGCTAGGTTCAAACATGATCGGAGAAATTAAAGGTAAAGAGCTAATTGAGTTAGTTAGACTAGATATTCTACGTCTGCGCACGCTTTATCCAAACCTGAAACTTATTTGGAGCGAGATACTCTAAAGACGTTACTGGCATGTGGCTAAAAATTAAGTTTCAGTCGAAAATTCTGGGAACGAGTAAATACCGCCGTTAAAAATATATTTCTTAATGACATCCAAAATGCTTGCGTCATTCGGAATCCAAATATACGAGCATCTGAGCCTACTTTATTCAGATTTGATGGGGCACATCTATCAGACGCTGGTAATGATGCTTACTTAAACAATAGTCCTTGAGATCTTTACACAAGTTCAACCTCCATGCAAAATATTTCCTTCAGAATAGGTGTACTTTTTCGTGTCTCGCTCTACAAATTACAATTTTGGGATGAACACGTTTGGACGTGCCCATTTTAGCGGAATCTGGCAAAATGAGAGGGGATCAGGATCCTAGAATTCTACGTTAGACCATATTCTGTAATACCTTCCGGTTGTACCACAGGAAGGTGGGTTTAAATTTGGGTTTCTCTTGTCCACCAGAGGGACCGGTTCTCGACTGGTACCAGTCGGAATTTTTTCTTCCTTCGATCAACCGGGATGAATTTGTTTGATATGGCCTGGCGTGCATGGGGGATCGGATTCCTTGTTCACTTCGTATTACACGGAGGAACATTCGTTACCGCTGTTACCAGCGGAACGCCTACCTTGGCCAATAGTCTTATTTCGGCGGTTAGTACCATCTTGCCAGATCTCGTTTTTCCACTGCGGCCGGTTTTTATCCAAACAAATTTTATGTTTTGTTGAATCTTTTATTAACTGTAAATATGAATTTCATGTACATGTATCATATTCAATAAAATTTGAATTTCAACAATAGCAATACTTATGTTCTACTCATAAAACATTTTTGTATTACTTACATTCAAATGTCCAAAAAAAAAAATAATAATCGTCAACAATTGCATGAGTAATATTTCTTTGACTCAACGACTTCAAGTCAACCAACTTTGAGGAATTTCCATTCCACCTGAAATGAACAAATACAAGGCTAGTACGAAACATCAAACACAGAAAATCACACACACACATACAACTGGATTAATCAAAATCAGTCAATGTGAGATTGATGTGCGCATCGGAGAAACGGTCATAGAGAAACGGTTGTGTAAGAATAAATACCGAGTTACTGTAAATTAAGTATCTGCATATGGCGATTTCGACAACTTATTTCTCATCGATGTAGATCACATTAAAATATTCGGAAGACCAGTAGCCGAAATATGTTTAAAAACTCACAGAGAACAAATAACCAATATGATCTACATGAAAAGCCTCAAATCAGTTAACGACAGAGCTATGCACGACCAATCAAAATAAAAGAAAGACAAAGTGAAAATAAACATTATTAAAAAAGGGACCAAAAGAGGTAATGTCAACAAAGGACAATGATGGTAATTCATATACTATGTAAAGTATTCCCTATTATTGTACATAATTTGCTATCTAGTATTTATTGTGTTTCATATATGTTTTATAGATTTGATAAAAACGAATGAAAAGATAGCCAACGCACAAACCTATATGATGCGAGATCAAAAACAAAATAAACAATATTGTGCGAACAAAATAATAATATATACGTCTAAAGTGATTCACGACAACGTCAAGTTTTTAAAGAAAAAAAATAGCTAAAAAATACCTAAATTGATCAAATGACGAATATTTCGCAAGACCTACTAGCTTTGTCAACTTCTCTGATAATGTGATAATCTATCGTAACCCTACATAGACAATCAAAGATTTTTTTACCTGGCCACAAGATAATTTATATTGTCAATTTTTCCCAGTACCTGACCACCCCGTTATACATGATCAATTGCTTACTTAAAGCAATATTTCAGCTACATCAACACGAGGACTGCTAACCCATTAAAAAGAATTCAGTCTAAGTAAAAGTAAAAGAAGACAGGAAAGCACAACCGGGGCAACGAGTATGCGACTCCCCGCTATACATACTATGTACAAACGCCATAACTGTAATAACTAAGAAATATATAAACAAATACTGTAGAAAAAATTCTTAAATGAACGTGATAAAAAACAAATTACTACGATTTTTTGTCAATGCCAGCCGGGTATAACAGGAAACACTTGTCTCTGAATGTACAAAACTCTGTGATCCAGAAGCTTTCTCTCGATTTTTCTCTGTTTATCGTATATGTTCAGTATTAGTATATATTCATTTTGGAAAGTACAATGTATCTGTATCACAATTATAATTACAAATATTACTAAAGATGTCACTTGTTAAAGAATATTAACTTTTTGTAGTTTTCACAATTTATTATAATTTGCTGTCAAAATAGAGCCGAGATGAAACAGAATTAAATTGCGTTGCTTTAAAATGTAGTTAA
Source organism: Modiolus philippinarum (assembly GCA_002080025.1). Lineage (NCBI taxonomy): Eukaryota > Metazoa > Mollusca > Bivalvia > Mytilida > Modiolidae > Modiolus > Modiolus philippinarum. Next base: position 15,517 of record MJUU01050599.1, on the reverse strand, counting down.
GAAAATTAAAATCAAACACTATTGACCACTAACTTTTTGAACCTTGGGCTTATATACAGCTACTGCGATCTAAAAATAGTGGATTCAATCTATAACATAGTTTAGAACCTAACACTACACTTTGACTTCTATAGTTTCAATTCAATTCAGTTCAATTAAAAGTTTTATTTAAAGTCGATATGATGAACAATATAAAACACAAACTTCAGTAAAAGCTTTTAGCACCGACTATTAATAACAATAACAACACAACATAAAAGCATGCACATATACATTAAGACACATACAGACAATAAACATAATGATATCAGTAAAATACATACAAGCATTAAGCACACAGTTGACAAAAAAAAAGCATGCACACATTTAAACATTAAGAAACGTTAAGCATCAATTAAAATACACGCAAGCGTTAAGCACATAGTTACATATAGAACACAATACATAAAAACAGTAAGTTAAAACACAAAGCACTAAAAAGACATTTAAGTTAAAAACTACAAAGCAAACACGATTATAATAAAGCACTAATAACAGCATGTTATTTTAAATCTTTTAAATTGTGGTTACATATCACAAATAAAATGGTTAGATGCGAGAACACTATTTGTAAGTTTATCCTAATTAACAAAGGAAATAGAAAGCACAAGGAGGAAATAAAATCACAAAAAATTTAAACTTTTATTAATTGTGACCCCGAGAAGTTTAACATTTTATTTTTGTGCCATTAAGATTAAAGGTTATATCATGGTTGTTAGTTTTTGGGTCAATGGCTATAGCCTGAAACTTAACCGGATTAGCTTTCATCATATTTATTGAGAACCAATTTATTAAGTTAAGACTATCTGTTTCTAAAGAATTTTTTATAGTTTCCAAATTTGAATCACAACAGGACAAGGTATTGTCATCTGCATAATTATATACGCTACTATCATTTACAAAGTAAAAAATGTCATTTATAAAAACATTAAATAGAACCGGTTCAAGAATTGACCCTTGGGGTACCCCTTTATATAAGAATTCCCAATCGCTAAAACAATGTCCTATTTTAATTCGTTGTTTTCTGTTTTCCAAATAACTTTCTAATAACTTTGTTGCATTTTCTGAAAGACCATATGTTTTGAGTTTTGGGTTCTAGTGCTGCTGACGAGGAATTAATTTCCGAAATGGCCATACAGCTCATTAAAATTATTG
>MJUU01050595.1:20586-31107 GCA_002080025.1 Modiolus philippinarum | reverse complement strand
CATGCGAGAGATCCGAAACTCTGTTACACGGTATAGGTCCCCATACTGACACTCCATACCAAATTGCAAAAGGCTCCCATACATAGTACCTGAGAAATATGTGACACAATTTTTTTTAGGCGGACGACGACGCCAACGACGTCGCCGACGCAAGACGACGGATAGTGATCCCTATATGTCGCCACTGCGTGAACGCAGGGGACACAATAATGACTGGAAGAAAGACACGCAAAGGTTTCTACAGAATCCAACATATCAGTTTGTTCTTCTCAAGGATCAGAATGTACAAGATGATGTACAACTTGGTGACAATCCAGTCTGCCAAACAAATCTAACAGGGCCAGGACTATCAGTAGTAAAAACCTATTTCTTGGGAGGCTCAACTGTTTTTAAGACACTTGAACGAGCTGCTGTATGTGCTGTCTTTAGAACAATTTAAGCCTTATTTTACACCAAAAAAAAAAAAAAAAAAAATGGANTGAGTAATTCGCTACTGAAGGGCTCGTGGTCGTTACAGTGACTTCCTTGACAGAGCTCAGTTGCTTACAAATATACTACTTAAGCAAGGGCTCGTTACTAGAAGTTTTACGGTCGACATCACGATCTTGTGGATCGCTATGGGATATCTGTTTCCCTCTACAACTAAAGTTTGTTTTTCCTCTATCGGATTCGACTTTACTACCGGAGTTGACATGTTCAACACGGCGGGTGTCTTATAAGAAGCAGGGGATGCTTACTCTACCGGTACACCTGATCTCATCCATGGTTTTTATTAGGTCCGTGTTGTTCATCTGTATGTGAGTCTTCATTTTCCTTTTTCGTCCCGTGCTCAAGTGGTGTCCTTGTTTCTCAGTGTGTCTGATTTTGCCATTGTCCATGGATTGTACGTTCTTTTGAATGACGGTTCGGTTCTCACTTAGTTTGAAATAACAGCTGTTGTTTACTCTTGATGACTTGCCAGATGAGAGGCAGTGGACACAATTTTTTGTACGCTGCTTAGGAAACTTGAATCTCAAGGTCGAGACTATATCCCATGACGAGGGTTCTTCCAAACGCCACTCTGATGAGAGACATCATGTAACAGAGGGCAAAGCATTATTAGAGCAAGATACAACATCTTATTGAGTTCATTCAACATAACATGACGAATGGATTTATAGCTTGCTAAAAAATCTTGTGCTTGGTTGTGTTTTTTTACAGTGCAAACTAAACTTGAATTGAAATAAATTACATTGAGGTTTTCACGCCAAGGGAGGTCTTTCTCCCCATAATCATATCTCAGTTCCAATCGGGGAGTTTGGTCCACTTCTTTCATCCTCATTTTGCAATTCTGTTGCTCATTGATGTTACCATTCACAAATTTTCCTCTCAATTTTGAATGTGTTCCGTCTATGTTGTAATAAAAAAATATTTCTTTACATTTATCACAAGGTGACACAAAGTCCCTATAGTACAGCGACAGATTACAAAATCGTGGTCTTATTAAGGGGTTTAGTGTCACGACATAACACACACCTATGTGATACATCGTTGGAAAGAGCTGAATCAGTAAATAATCCAGGTCGTCAAACATTTTTATAGGCCGATTTTGAAATATTTAAGGTCAAAGGTCACACGTATAAAAATTTTAAAATTTGGGGGTAGTTGTTCAATTGAAAGTGGCGAATTACTGAAATGAATTATATTAATCAAAATTATTTTGCAGGTGTCCTATGTGGCTGTTCTACACGTCACACAAAATCAATGTACCATATCTGGTGAAAATGACGTTAAAAGACGTTTTCTGACTTGCACTTGTATTTACTTTGAAAGGAGTTCTTGTTCACTTAATTTCAAAATAGTGACCCAAATACCTTTTTAGATAGGATAATGGCAATGTCCACGACGGATTTTGGGGATTAAATGTTAAAAAGCGGATCGAAGGAGACGCACGTTGCTATAATAGAACTAATCATAAAGAGCGTAAGGATTTTTTTTTACACAAGTTGATTCAGATAAGATATAAAAACACTAATAATTTTAAATCGGAAGAATCAGAACAAATTGACAACTTGTATTTGATCAGTCTTTCGGCCCAAGCGACCTTCGTTTTGTGCGTCTGACGGTCTTTTCCATAATATTTGGACTTTTTGTCGTATATATCTGTTATGGAATTTTACATGCCATTGCAGTTTGCTGAGAACCTTTTTTTAGATGTTATCTTTGACCTTGCACAATTGCTTTTTCAATTACCACTTGTCGAGATATGAATTATTTCACAGGCTATCACTGTCACAAGATCAGTGGAAGAGGTAAACAACAGACTTAGTCAAAGAGCTTCATTGGCATCTGTCAAGCCTCTAATCTGATTCTAGCTAATTTTATTTGACTGGCTACGACATAAAGCCACTAATCAAACGTTAGAACTCCCTCTGTCCTGCGTGTGATGCCATTTCAATTGATGATTCCGTGTTAATAAATCCGATTTTCGTATTAAGTTTGCTGTCGTTGACAAGGGTCTATGCCAAAAATGCTGACCTGTTTGTGCAAATGAGGTTCAACGTAAAATAGTAAAGCCTAACAAAAAATAATCCTGCATTCTTAGTAGAATCTGGACAAAATCCTACACATCTTCACTGTTTTTTTTTTATACATGTCGCTATTTAAATTGGCAGATCTTTACCACGAATACCATACAGTGAAATGTATTCTTTCTATCATGCTCTCTGTGATGCAACAAAATACCTTCAGATGTTGGCACGATATCACTCGGTGCAAATTATCCCAACTGGAAGCAGCTCGTCTAATAATTTGCCCTCGTCCACCAAAATCTCGTCTGGGAGGCTCCATTTAAAGAGCTCCTGGGCCCGTCACCGCATTGTGCCCTGTCTATGCGGAGTAGTCAGTTAATAACATGGACATACATTGTAGACTAACCATTGATTGATTGATTGATTGAATATTGTTTAACGTCTACTCAGCAATATTTCAGCTATATCAAGACGAGAACAAGTTTGTTAATAAATAATCACTTTGGGGTATGGAAAGGGCCATGGGACGGGAAATTCTGACTGCCACTGGAAAAGTAGGGTGAAATCGTCAAGGGCGGGGAATTTAGCCTTGTAGCCGATCACCTACGGACCACCCCAAAAGAGCTTGCTACAAGGGTTCTTTAACGTGCAGGAAGCGTGGCGTTTCTTCCAACACGTGGACCTGAGTTTACATCCCATCCGAAAGATGGGTTGTGTATTTATCAATCCCGCACAACCACGGAATGGGTCCTATTTCTATATCCCGGGACCCTCGGGGTCAGCCTCCGTTTAGGAGGGGTCACACCCCGCAAGCCGGAGATACTAGGTCCTATTTCTATATCCCGGGGTTCCCTCGGGGTCCTCTGTTAGGAAGACTCATACTCCAAGCTCAGAGGATGCTGCGGGCCTATTCTAAGCCGGGACCGCGCACGGCGGGACTAACCATTGAGACGCTACTCTTGATATATATATATATCATTGTATGACTATGTCGCATTAAGGAGTCATTTCTCCCCCAGCCCCCCACCCATTATGTGTGTAGAAACCCAGCGTTCCATGCAATAAAGACCTCCCTTATATTTGTTTCTACAAAATGTAGCCATCTTCACAAGTTACAGAATGCATTGGCAATGACCGTTCATTTGGAGTTGCAGTGGAATGATTTGATTAGTGTAGAATATAGATATTTTTTACACTAATGGTACAGTATCTATACAATTTAAAAAAACGCTCAATCACATCCATGATTGTCTCCTCACATTCTAATTTGGCATTCAGTCCAGTAGTCAGGCTTACTCCCTTAAAAATACCTAAATTATGACAATCCATACAAACATCCAGATACACTACAGCTTCTGTTTTTCAGTGGAGCAATCGTGGATTCCCTAAAATTCAAAAGTGCGACGCCATGAAATGTGCCACTTGTCCCCGCCTCGTCCAGGAGAATACGGTTAAATCAAATGTCAATGGCAGGAACTTTACCATGAAATTCCCTGTTAAAATCTCCTGAAAAATACCCAGCCAGGTATATTTGATCACCTAATCTAAACCAGGCTGTGGAATTGAGTACGTAGGTGAAACTGGTCGTCCATTACAACGACATATATCCAGGAGCACCTGTATCGCATTCGTTTCCCGAAAAAGTTTCGATCTTGCATATATCAGCACTGTTCTATTTATAATCTTGACAGAAAGTATATGAAAGTCCAACCATTAGAAATTGTTGAAAAATCCCCTGACCAATCCAAGAGAGAATTTGTAAGATCAAGAAGAGAATGTGAATTGTCATGGATACAAAAACTTCAGACAGCTTACCCTTTAGGTTTAAATGATAACATGGGTCAACGAAGCATTTCTCAGCGCGCTTCCATTGACATCATGAGTATTTCTTCTCCGAAATTACGCCATCGCAGGTCACTTGGCCGGAGAGTGAATTATAATATAAAATAACAAATGTAAATACCTTGTAAATGTTAAAGATTTGTATAAAGTTTTCAAAAACAATGGGCGGCACGACTTGTTAACTTAACTTTGCTCAATTCCTGTTAATCAACTTATTTTACAAAATCTCCATGATACCATGTCTGTTAATAGCACGCTCTATAAATGTTGTAAAATTATTGATGCTTTCTGTTATCATCGGCTTTATCCGAGAATCGACAAACCCGGTGAACATGTAAAACAATTTTTGAAAATTAAATATATAAATAAAGGAATTGATTTAATCGACATCGCCGGCATTTTTCGGGACCCACATATTCAAAAACTTGTTCCCATTTATTTTGACAACCAGGACATGCCTGTCATTTCCCTCTCTTACAAAAACCCCACTAGAAGTATTTATTTCAATTACTCTTCTTTAACCTGTGATGCTAATTTCGAGAAGAACTACCCCAGCAGCTGAGACTGTTCCACGTCATCTTATCGCTATGACCCATGCAGACTTATATTAACGGGGAACTTAACATCATCGATGATAAAGAAGTTAGAAAATTGTTTCGAAAGGGGTCTAAATATCGCCCACCTTCGAAAATAAACTGGCAAGCATGTTTTTATATTATTAAAGACGCAGTTACCAATTATTGTTTAAAATGGTACAAACGAGAAAGTGCAGACAAACACGCACTCAATATGTTCAAAAATAAAATTATTACAAAAGTCACCAACAGAATAAATTTTTCTAAAGATAATTATAAAGAGTCATCGCCTAAGCTGTCTGTAAACAGAATTAAGTTAAAATCAAGAGAGCTTAGAAATAAATATGTGTTTGTATCAGTCGATAAAGCCTCCAAGAACGTTGCTATTATTTGAAAGAAATATTATATTGATGTCCAACAAAATGAATTGGCAAATTCAAAGATTTTCGAACGTACTTATTTTGATGAAAACACATTAACCAAACAGTAGTAGAGCGATACAGATATACTCCAAATTCCACCTTGCCGACTATGTACTAGGTTCCTAAGCTTCACAAAAATCCCTACAAACATCGTTTTATTTCGGCATCAAGTAACTGTCCTACCACTAATTTATTCATCCATTTAATCAGTGCATTCGAATTAGTTATCAAATACTGTGAAAAAACTTACCAAAACTCTGATGTCAATTACTTTTGGAGTGTGAAAAATCCATTAAGTTCTAGATAAACTAAAATCAATAAAAAAAACAGTTTCGTCTATTGACATGTTATGATTTTTCTACACTATCTACTACCCTTCCACATAAATTGATTAAATCTAAATAAATTGGGACAACGTATTAAATGGTCTTTCAAATTTTCTGGTCTACAGTTCATTTGTTGTAATAAAAAGCAAGGATTCTTTCTAACATCACTTACAAAAATCATTGTTCCCGGACTTGCGATACATGATTAAGGCGCTGAATCTTTTGCTAGACAACATTTTTGTTCGTTTTGGCAATATCGTTTATCAACAGGTCATTGGAATTCCCATGGGTACAAATTGTGCACCTCTCATTGCAGATCTTTCCCTGTTCTGTTACGAACGGGGCTTTATGAAAAAACGACAGGGTAGAACTATACAAAACAATGATCAACTTATTTCAATTTTTCCCCGTCAGCTGAATACGTTTTCAGGAGCTTTGGCTACAGAGCTGCAGGGCGCGTCCCCAGGTGGTGGATAGGGGAATGTCCTGTCTTTGCGGGGTAGTCAGGTAATAATATGGAAAGCCTGACTGCGAACCATTGTATCCAAACTTTGTGGAGAAACGCCACGCTCCCTGCAGTATAAAGATCCATTTTAAATTTCTCTAAAGAGGACAGACGCTTTGGGTGTCGTATAGAAGGCTAAATTTCCTGCCCCTACCCATTTCTCCCCTTTTCCAGTGGCAATCAAAAGTCGTTGTCCCTTCCTCCTTTATTTCTTCCTTCTCTTTTACTTACATTCTTTTTAATTGATTAACTTGTTCTCGTCCTGATATAGCTGAAATATTGCTTATTGGACGTTAAACTCTAACTAATCAATCAATCAATATTTCAATTATCAACGATAACAGCAGGTATATCGACGATATCCTTACTATTGACAATCCCCAGTTTTTACATGAAATCACTTTTTAAAATAATTTGCATTTTTTTATTTGAATAATAAGGTGGCAANATGACCAAAACTAAGCCAAGCCTTCCTTTTGTACCAAAGAACATTATGTAAAAATTTCATAAGGATTGATCAACTGGAACTAAAGTTATTGACCAAAAACTAAAGTGTCTACAGACGACGACGACGACAACGACAACGACAACGACGACGACGACGACAACGACGACGACGCCGACGACGACGACAGCACCATACCAATATACGACCGCAAAAATTTTTGCGGTCGTATAAAAACAGCATTACGTTTTCCTTTTGTAGATGCATTTATGAACAGCAAATTCAATTTAAAAAAGAATTAAGATTTTAAGGGTTAAAATTTTATAAATACTATAAATTTCTGTAAGACGTGTAAAATAGAATCAGAATAAGATTAAAAGGGATGCAAAAAACAATGTTTTTTAATTATTTCGTCTATGTTTATGAAGGACATAAAGGTGATGAACATTTTGTTACGAAATCATGCCTTTCCGACACTTTTTTAAAAATATGTTTTTCTTTGCTTTGCTTGATTTTGAATTTGTATCTGATTGGAAATGTCAAGACTGTTTATTGTGATGTCATAGACATAGACAGCAATGGAGACGGGAAGTCTGCCTTCAGAATGGAAAATTCTACTTCTGTCATGTAAGAATCGAAATAATTCATTGCATGTTAATGGTCATTAATTATTTCTTAAGTAAAGCTTTCGAAATTATATAATTCTTGTTTTTTTTCTGTTTAATACCAGCAAATGAAACGTCGAACCACTTACATTGTATACGGTCATGTTCTGCAGTTATCTTCAGTTAATTCTCCAACCATTGTAGGAATATCATCATCCACCTGACTGTTGATAAAATTATATACTATAAGTAACGATAGACTTCCAAGGACATAGCTATGGTTTGATTGCCAAAAAGAATGCCTTGTGTATAACTGCTACCATTGTATACACACAATATCGAAACCATTCTCCAGACACAATACTACAAATATCTTTTACCTGTTATTTTGAAATGGAATAAAAAAGATAACAGGAAACACCTACAATGGCCGAAAAACAGAGCCACATGCCAGAAAGTAAATAGGAATTGCACAAGAAAAAACCCCACAATAAAAATACAAAAGACAAACATAAACAACGATAGGAACTCGGGACAGCCGGACTTGATACCGGCACTAGCAAAAGCCAGCGGTACCCAACCTCCCCTTTCTCTGTCCCGTTTCCCTATAGTAGAATAAACATACGAATAAAACCCATAACGGTAGATTACTAACTCCATGACCGCAATCTAGAAAGGAAAAATGGGGGATTTGTCACATACATAAGACGACAACGGTATATTTTACCCTTGATTTCTAATTGCTAAAGTACACAAGAAGACAAAGGTATTCTACCCTCGAAATTTACATAGGACGTGGCAGAAATATCATTTATGTTTCATAAATGAAACAACTCAAAATGTACAGCAGAATAGTGCAAAGAATCAGTCAATATAACAACTGACCTTGGCATCAGTGTTTGTGTAATGTGCCCATGCATACCAGTCTTGATGTCAGCAGTAATATCTTTGTAATTGTACCCAACTGCCATCACCAGGGACGGATTCAGGTTTTTCAATTTGGGGGGGGGGGGGGGGGGGGGNAGGGAAAGGAAGTCGCGAAGCGACGTATGCACCTCGCGCAGCGAGGTGTCTTTACGGCAGGGGGTTTTGGGGCCGCTCAAGGCCCCCAGAAGCTCTAGGGTAAATGACGGAAAATCCAGTGTTCTGAGGGTTTCCTAGCGTTATTGTTCGTGCTTTTGTGAATTTTTGAAGAAGCAAATTATGATTTAAAAAATTTCGTAAGTCAGATGTTGGGTGAAAAATGTGTCTTCACCTTGCTTAGTATTTGCAAAAATTATTGTCACGAAAAGTCGTCAACCAACTCAATTGTTTCAGACCATTTTCCGTCGTGCGCGGTCCCGGCTTATGCATAGGCCCGCAGCATCCTCTGAGCTTGGAGTATGAGTCTTCCTAACAGAGGACCCCGAGGGAACCCCGGGATATAGAAATAGGACCTAGTATCTCCGGCTTGCGGGGTGAGACCCCTCCTAAAAAGAGGCTGACCCCGAGGGTCCCGGGATANCCCTTGACGATTTCACCCTACTTTTCCAGTGGCAGTCAGAATTTCCCGTCCCATGGCCCTTTCCATACCCCAAAGTGATTATTTATTAACAAACTTGTTCTCGTCTTGTTATAGCTGAAATATTGCTGAGTAGACGTTAAACAATATTTAATCAATCAATCAGACCATTTTAGATTATACTTAGGCCGCGTCCTTGTGAAAAAGGTCTTTTCTGACTTCAAGATGGAAAAACAACAAAAACAATGTTTCGTTTCTTTTGTAACAATTTAAAAGCACATGCTTTAGTTAATTAATGTCATATCATTTCGTAAGTTAAAAACAAAGTGAAGCTACAATTGGTCTACTTAGAACTCTCAACTGATGAAATACTAAGAGGATTCATCAATAGCATTCTTCTAGGATGTCTCTGCGCATACATGTACATCTCGATAATCTTTTCGAAATCTTATTTAATATCCTTATGCATGTATAACATTACAAGTGAATTAAATCTGTCTTCACCCATTGTGCTTCTAAATGAAGTCTTGATAAATTTTAGTGCAGAGTTAGCTCTCTCAACTCCAGATGCTGTTACAGACGTCAACATAAGTAGAGAAAAAAATTCTAAGTATATTAGGAAACATTATACCACATGTTTTTCTATCGGCAAGAGTTCCCTGTATCGTTGAGGGCCTCTCCTCTGAACCCTGCCACATCTGTTTCCAGAGTTGGATTTCCTGTTCGGGTGCAGTTAAATCATCCCTATAAAACCTTAGGATAGTTTCTCCCACTCGCGTGGTAGTACTTAGAATGTGCGAGGGGAGCAGGCTGAAGGCTTGAATAGCTTGGCTTATTAAGTGAGTGAATCGCAAGTTAAACTGTTGCAAAAGTGAATCTAAATAGGGAATGTTGCAAAGTGAATCTAAATAGGGAATGAAGATTGCCCTTTTAAAGTAAAGTTGTGATGTATCCGCTGGTATATTGTTTCTTTGTGTTTGTCTGCCACATCTTCTAGGTAGGATGAGAGAATCGAGTCCTGCCAAATCAGCCATTTGTTCCATTTCCTCGAAAACATTATTAAATACACTTTCATCACTTCTTTCGTTTGAAAGTACCCTTTTCACATTATCAACCATACCATATCCTTCAACTATGTCAATTGATGAACCCTGCAGTTTTTTACTTAAACCCTTGGTATATCCAAAAAAATAGAGTATTGTTTGAAAAGAGGCAATAAAAGAAGAATCAGTGATTCTTTTCATCAAGCCGCATGCATCTCCAACTGATGTTCCATCCCAGTTTTGTTCTGTCAAAGCAACTGCATCCAGACAAATAAGAAATGACTCGTACATTAAATCAAAATCAAGCAAAGTGGTATGTTTATCTGACCAACGTGTTTCGCAAAATAAGCTAAACTTTGATTTTGTTATCTTTTTTTTCAGTTGGTCTATTTCTGTATGCTTCTTCTACTATTTTTTCTAGCTTTCTACTTCTCTTTGGAGAATATTTGAAAAAAATTCCCAATTGCTCTATGCTATCAAGCATTATGTGTATATCCTTTACTTCGCAACTTTTACATAGGGCAAGGTTCAAGTCAAGTCCGGGGTCAGTAAGTTACTAACTAACCATATAATATTTCATTAAAACACAGATTACTGCAGCAGCGTGTTCGAACTATTTATTCCTAACAGAGGACCCCGAGGGAACCCCGGGATATAGAAATAGGACCTAGTATCTCCGGCTTGCGGGGTGTGACCCCTCCTAAACGGAGGCTGACCCGGAGGGTCCCGGGATATAGAAATAGGACC
>MJUU01050594.1:44752-61218 GCA_002080025.1 Modiolus philippinarum | reverse complement strand
AAAAAAAAAAAAAAAAAAAAAAAAAAACAACAATGCGATCTAAATATAAAAGTCAAAATCTATTAATTTTAAGTGTAGTCAGCTCTTTGCTGTGTACATGTACTTAGGCATTGTTTTCTGATTACAGCAGATACCGGTCCTCTTAAAAGTAATGTATAAAATAATCTTACATTTCCCCTTTCATTATTTTTTAAGAGAATATTCTTATACAAGGAAGATATGCATCCATTTTTGGCTTTTAATGTAAAGCCTATAAAAATCTAGGGGCTTGGGTGGCCGAGTGGTTAAGGTAGTTCTACTACTTACAAAACCACTGTAGTCTATCACCACTGCAAATAACCAAATGTGATCCAAAAGAAAAGACAAAATCAGCCGAGGACAGAGCTTTGCATGAGGGAGATACTCCTTAGTTTTCCACAAACTTTACAAAACTTTAGATATTGCAAGTTTCTAAATAAAATCGGCTTTAGGGTCAGCACCGAAGTACTGACTACTGGGCTAGTAAATACCCTCGGGGACCAACGGTCCACCAGCAGAGTCATCGACCCAGTGGTAACAAATAACGAAATACCAAAGTTGCTATAAATTTAAGTTCTGCACCGAAGTACTGACAACCACATCAATCAATCAAAAAATGTAATATAGTAATTTGTATCCAGAGCAACACATGTCATCAATTTATCTAACAAAGTAATAACCTACATATTTTTGTAAGATCGCGAGGACTGCAGTGATACTTAGTATATAATCAAACTCGTTATACTTATCTCAGCCTTGTTTTTAATTACTCCCCTTTCAAAATATAAAATTCAATCATTCTGCTCAATAAATAACTCAACTCACCCTTCCTAGTTTTGAATTATTAACTTACAGTGATTTTGTTTCCACAGTAGTGTGTAATAAATGTCTATTAACCATATCAGAACTGAGAAGCCAATTACAAGTGTAAAACAGACATGAAAGATTTCGCACCAGGCAGCCATTAATGTTTTATTATAGTTTTGACCTAATTATCAAGCGAGACTTTAATATCTTTCTTCTGTCGTATGGTTGAAGAAGTAAAATGCACCATGGATTTTGATTGGTTTTATTTTAAGCATTAAAATGACAGATACAAATACAAAAACAGGATAACAGCAAACACCTACAATGGACAGGAACTACAATCACATGCCACAATTTACAAGCAAACTACACCAGAAAAAAAGAGACAAACATAAATAACGATAGGAACTCAGGATAGCCGGACTTGGTTATGGCACTAGCAAAAGCCAGTGGTAGGGTTAAACCGGTTTATGGGTACCCTAACCTCCCCTTTCTCTATCCAGTGTCCCTATAGTATAATAAACATGCCGGTTATGCAGCAGACGTTCACAATCTTAGTTTAGGTAGTTGCCGTTTGATGATACCTCTAGTATGGATTTACACTGCTAGTGCTTTGGTGTTGTGTCGTTCTTTTAATTTTATACCCCCGCTTTATTTGGCGGTATCAAGTGATATTGGTTTCCGTTCTTTCGTTCGTCCGTCCCCGATGGGGGTACACATGTTGTGGCGTTAACTCCTCCTAGACCATTTGAAGAAAGTAAAATGCAAAACAACCCACAAGATAAGGTGGGATATTCTATTCAGTTGATTCCGTTGAAATTATTTGAGAAAATCTTCAACGAAAAAAACTAACTGAAAATACAAACCAGCGTAAAGCAAAGACCATTTTGACGACAGAGACGACAGACACACTTGGTAATAGTAGACAATTACATTGTAGAGTCAAATCAAATTTCAAATTTTTACTATACCCTCATGCCGAGAAACCGTGGTTAAAAATTTTCTGGACGTATATAACAAGGGTACTTCCCCGGGGGTACTTCTATGTAATGGTTTTCTTAGTGGTTAAAACGTAATAAATACTAGTACTCATTTTCATTTAAAGTTAAGATTGCGTGGTTTTTATTTGAATTTAATGCTGCCGATTATAGCACGTGTTCAGCATAACGAAATTTAATGTTTTTATGCAACCTCGGTATTTTTGTATTTTATGTTACCAAACATAACATTGTGAGTGGTATATTGAATTGAGATGTTCATTTTTAAATTATTTTAAGATAAATCAGCAAATTTAAAGATTACGCAATCATGCATAATAAAAATCTGAAATGACGAACAGGTTTAAGACCAAAACCTGACATTTGATGTATATTAAACTCCTCTTCTCTATATTAAATCCTCTCTATACTAAACACTGAGAGTCTCAAAAAGACAGTGTTTGTAATCAAATAAACTGAAAAGTACTTGCCCAATCTAAACTTTTCTATAAATTACTAAAACAACAATATCCTTTTAATGTTATTAAAATTGTTCATCATCCAAAGACTGATTCTGGCGGAATTTTCCGAATGATTCTCGACATTGTCTCGACTAGTCTGAACTCGCACTGAAAGAGTCTATCTAAACATTTATACAAAATATGAACAAATTCTTCAAAGCAGTTCCCTGATACATTGAATCCTCAACAGTAAAATGGCAGCCATTTAAAACAATTTTGCTAGTGCATGCACATCTTCAAATGCTGGTTCAAATTTGTGCGTAGTTTAAATGAATTATGTCTAGGCATCTTTGAGAAAGTAGCATAACAAAAATTATTGGAAGAAAAGAAAAGAGAAAAACAATGACAATACTAGATTTGCAATTGCAAGCAATAGCTGATGTCGCCACTTCGATGATCCCATCTTGTTCGCAGCCTTAAAATCTACCCAGATATCAAATTTTATTGAAATCGAACAAAGACGAAATTTTTTATAAATTTTGGCGGTCATCTTGGAAAGGGCGGCCATTTTCATTTGTTGCATGTCCATCTTCTCATTCTGATTCTTTCTGAAATGTTCCGAACGAGTCTCAACTTCGTCTCAAATAGTCTTGACTCTCACTGAAAGAGTCTTTTCCAGTCTGAATCTTTACTAATAAAACTCGACCTGTGTCAGAAAAGTCTCCATCTGTCTCCACCAGTATGATTTAGTACTGAAACATGATTGGTTGCCCAAAACTGCTTTTTATGGTAATTCACAGATGTTATATGAAGTACATAATTTTGCCTGAGGGCATGTTATTCACCTATTAGAAACCTCGGTCTGTTATCTCCCTGTACCCAGTTAGTGATATATGGTAAAATTGGAGATAGTTTTGATTTAATTTTCAAAAGAAACTATTGGTGTGCTAATTAAAAAATGATCTCCACTTTGAACCCAACAAAACTAACGTGGTACAGGGAGATAATCGACCGAGGTCCCTCCTTATCATTTCTGAATAATTTGTTTTAGATAAGTAAGATTTTTTAACATTTAAAATACAGCCCTTGGACAATATTTTACGAAAGGATATGGAGTCTTTCATCTTTTTAAGTGTATTTCTTAACAATTTTGAAGTTTTAGTTTACTCTTTTAATTGAGGTAATGCAATTGTTATTTTTTTCTGATTTCACTTAATTATGAATGGTAGAATGTTTTTGTTTTGAGTTCATACAGTACTTTTGTTTAATTTATTTTTATTTTGAGTCATTTTTTTCATATGAATTGAAATGAGTTTATTAATTATTTCACATGTTTTAAGTCCTCTTTAGGCTAAAATTTGATTGATCAGAGGTACTATAGCATTTACATGAGCTTGCATAAAAAGGTCGAGATTCTTTCTTTTAGTACAAGTGTAGACTTGTTAAGACAGGTAAGTCTCTTCCAGAACTAAAATGGAGGGGTCGAGACAGGTTCAGAAGGAATATGACAGGTGACTCTTTCTCAGTGTTAAATCAGACTGGTGGAGACAGGTTGAGACTTAAACAGTATATGTCCAGTCTGATAAAGACATATCAACAATCTCTCAGTCAAAGATAAGACGATATTCTTACTATTGACAATCCCCATTTTAAGACTTTGTCGACCTCATTTGCCACAAGAAATGAACTTTAATAAGCAAACAATGATTCATTGAAGATCTTATGGTGGCTTTGAGTTGTTATTACTCCCCTTTGGGTCGTTGTCTTTTTGACACATTACCCGTTTCCCTTCTTTTTCCTAATGATTCTAAATATTGCCCATTTCTCGATCTAACTATCATCGTTGACTCTGGAAAAATTAAAACTAAAATTTATGATAAAAGGGAAGATTTTGATTTCACAGTTACTAATTTCCCCTTTCTTGACGGGGTGTATTTATCTCAACTCGTACGATTCGCACGCGTCTGTTCTACTCTTTGCGACTTTAATCAACGTACGTAACCTTACTTTCACACCCAAACTTTTACAACAAGGTTACATATTTCCTAAATTGATAAATACATTAAAAAGTTTTATGGAAGATATGAACATCTGATATCTAAATATAATGCGACTCTCAAACAGCTTATTACTAAGGCCATCTTTCACCCTCATTTTTACGGAAATGTTAAAAATGTAAAAAACCGATAGAAATCTCGAAAAAGTTACTTGGACGTAACTTTCATTTTTTAACCTAATAGGGGATATTGACCGAATATTCTTCATGATTCCGCTTAATTGGCTTTGGGATCAAATGACCTGAAGTTTTAACAGTTATACTGGCCTCTCATTGATACTGCCGATTTTTACTGAAATCCATGATGATTCTATGGGTACCCATAAACTTTTTAAGTGGGGGTATCAAGTGAGCTATCCCGAGTTCCTAGCGTTTTATATGTTTGTCTTTTATCATTTTATAATTTTTCTTGTGCAGTTCCTTGGTAGATTGTATTTTTTAGCCATTGTAAGTTTTTCCTGTGATCTTTTCTTCATTTATTGAAGAGAGAGGTCGAGACCCACTCAGTTAACTAAATAACGACCAGATTATCGGTAGTAATATTTAGAAAGTTGAGACTGGTCTATTACTTTTCAGTACAAAAATTGGCCGTCTTTGTAGGGTTTGATTTTATGTATTTTGAACTCCTCTGGTTCTATCTGTCTTAAACTATCGTGTTGTATCTATTGTAAACCCCTTGTTCTATTTATCAATAAATTCTTATGGTTCAATCGAAGTAAAACTATTGAAATTATTATTTTTGTTAATCTACTATATTAATGTGTTCATAGAGAAGAGGAGGTTCCGGGATGGAACCTTCTTTCTGTTTTTTACACTTTGTGTAAAAGTGATATAAAAATAACTTAAACGTGATAGAACCCCTTTTCTGGTTGTCTTATATCAAACCAAATTTTATAGATGCATGCATGCCTTTATCTGAAACTACATCACCCTGCTATTGTTTTTAAAGTGTAATATGAATTCATATCTTTCATTAATATAAGAAAGATAACAGAAAACACCTACAATGGCCGCAAACCACAATCACATGCCACAATCTACCAGGGAACCGCACGAGAAAAACAATAAAATGACAAAAGACAAACATGGACAACGATAGGAACTCGGGATAGCTTTCATAACTGTTTTCAGTCTTATAAAACATTGAAAGTCGAGAATGTAGTTTATAATAACGATATATTGGTTTTAAATATCAGATATTAAGCCTTTTTATCTATGGTAATCTCCATAGTAGGTAAAAATTATCTTAGATAAAATACATCGGCGAACGAATACCGAATAATGGAAGGGGGAATTCCAAAATCACGGCAATCAATATCCAACAAGAGATGACACAGCCTGACAATGACAAAATAAATTAACAACAATGAACGAGAACGCCACAAATTCACCCCTATCAAGCTGGATAATGTTTTGGTAAAGGTAATGTTCAAATACCAATAAAAGATAATGTGTCCATGGGGCAAAGATGCCCCCGCCATACAGATATATCGGCGAACAGGTAGTAGATGAGTGACGGACTTGAAAATGGGAGATACTGTACAACTCATCTTATAAAAGCTTCATACCAAATATCAAATCATTCTTGCATACAGAAGCTGAGAAATCCTTGACGAAAATTTCGGACGTACGTACGGACGAACGAACGGACGTACGGACAAAGGTAAAACATCTCCCGTCGCCTAACGGCGGGGGCATTAAAAACCGTACCTAAACATTATCCCGAACCAGGACAAAACGTTATCCAATGTTGCTTTAAATAAGAGATTTATTCACAGTAACGGTATTTAGTTAATTGTTTACATTTTTCTCAACCGGGCTAAACATTATCCATCCGAACTAAACCAATTACACGCCAACTCTCCTTACCTAAACTGTTCGCCGAGAACTAAGCTTAAAAGGGATGAAAAAGTAAGCACTGACAATGTGAACCATACAAAAACTGAGGTATCATCAGGTGCTCCGGAAGGGTAAGAATCTGATCCACAAATTGGCACCCGTCACACATTCAGCATTAATAAAGTGTTGAAAAACCTGTTGTTTTTAAATAACCGAAAGTGTACACTTAATTGATTTGTTTTAAGACTCTGATCGTTAAACTGGAACGGGCAGATCTACAGATAATCGGGAGTCAACTAGTCAATACTAGGTATTATAGTGACTTCGAGCCATACAGTTTGTCTACGGCTCGCGGATAAATCTTCCCTTTCAAAAAACATATTTCCCATAATACGGGACTTTCGAGATAGGAACTCTCGTGTAAATGAAGGCGAAAACGATCTCCTCAAATACCAGTGAGAAGTATAATCGGAATCCAGTCCTATTGAATATAAATATATACCACCTAAAACAAACTAGTAATTAAATTGAGGTGTACTTATAATTTGTCCTGCATGACAATTATTTAACTGAATTTTAATTGATGAAAAACAATTAATCTGAAGCGCTACAAATCAATTAAATATAAATCACCCTTGGCTCAACAGTGATTCCATCCCAAGGTATTGATGTATTGATATTTTCGCATAATACACAAAAATGTTGTCGGAATGAACACGACTCCTGTATTCAGAGGCAGTTTCCAACTCAAGTCTGCTTCTAAATGTTCAGGGTTATAAAAACACATTAAAAGTGATTATTATTACACTGTGGCTCTGTTAAATATTATCTTATTCGGAATTTTTCAAATGAATGCTTTAAATAAACTTTAAAAAAAATGTTCATTATGTTTGCTCGAGCGTAGTATCCATAGAGATTAAATAATGTATTAAGGCATTTATAAATCCCTTAGAAATCACAATAACACTGGACCAAATCCTTAAGATATAAAAGACCAAACGTAAATTTACAATTGACGGTGGCTTATAGCAAGACATTTTCAATAAATGTAATGTTAAATGGAACCATCACACGCGCATGTCTCGGAACCCTAGTGGAGACAACAATTTGTTAATATACAAAATGAAAGAGTCGTTTATGAAATATATAACAAAATACCGAGGTTACTGTGAATTTAGGTTCTGCATATGCGTATTTCGAAAACTTATGTCTCATCAGTGCAGATTAAATCAAAACGTGTGGAAATGCATCAACCAAAATATGTTTAAACGCTGACATAGGATGTAATTGGAGGGAGCATTGATAGAAAAAGAATAAATGTCAATAATAGCATATTGATATAGATGTTTTATAGTTCAAGCCCTTGTAAAAAACAGCCCTAAAGTACTAATGTCTGGTATTGGGTAAAGAAAACGCATATTTTGACAAAAAAAAAAACAAAAAAAAAAAAAAAAAAAAAAAAAAAAACAAAAAAAAAAACACTGTTTCCGACAAAAAGTATAGGATGTGATTTTCATATTGGAATTTCAAATTGACAATACATTTGTTGAATTCGGAGGACACGTTTTTCAACAGACAATCAGGATACCAATTGGCACTAATTGTGCGCAATTTATGTTTATATTCGTATGAGACCAGATTCATACACGGCCTGGGTGAGAAGAAAGAGAAAAACTATTTTAATATCAGTTTGCGTTACATGAATGCTATTTTATCTGTAAACAATCATAGATTTAAAATTTATATCAATCTCATCTTCAACTTAAAAGAGACCAATGATGCACCAACATCAGCATCCTACCTGAACCTTTGCCTTTCCATTTGTGGGTAGTAATATACCCATTTATACAGCAAATACTGTATTTCACAGCATATTCGCTACTGTCGTGTATGTAATATTTACGTCGACTTCGTTCACAGAGCGAAATTATTATCTAACTAGAGGCTCTCAAGAGCCTGTATAGCTCAAATTAACCAAATGTTAAAGTGTCTCATTTTCTAGAAGTTTCAAAAGAGAAAATCTTGGTCGTGTTTTCCCCATCGGGTCCAATGTTAAACAATGGTCCCCGCTGGCGGCCATCTTGGATGAGATGCAGACTTGTCAGACATAATTTTTAAGAAGACCATTAAAGGCCTATTGTGACCAAGTTGTGATTCCAACTGACAAAGTAGTGTCAGAATGTCTTTGAATGTGTTTTTCCTGTAGGGTTCAATGTTAAACTATTTCCCTCGCTGGCGGCCATCTTGGAATACATGCCGACTTACCAGAAACATTCTTCGATAGGTACCGACTATTGACAGTTGTCACCAAGTATGGTTCCAATTGAGCAAGTAGATTCAGCAGTGTCCACAGTAATTTCAAGCCCCACTATCCATTACAACCCATTTCAGACCATCATTCAAAAAAAAAATTGGGCAGGGGTTCCCCTTTAAATTCAGATAATACATATTGCTGAAATATAAACATTCCAAGTCCCCCTTTCCATAAAAAAATTTTGGCAGGGGTTTGATCCCCTTTATAATCTAGTTTAAATATATTTCTTATATTGTGAAGAAACACATCACTATATCAATGTCTATTTGGAAACCAAATTTTATTGAAATTGGACAATGTTGAATTTTCCCGCCTTTTTTGGTGGCCATTTTGAAAATGGCATTCAACAAACAATTTTTAACATCAGTTTTTGAAGTTGCAACATCAATATCCTTTTGGAAACCACATTTCATTGAAATCGGACAATGTTGAATTTTCCCGCCTTTTTTGGCAGCAATTTTGAAAATGGCATTCAACGAAAAATTTATAACATCAGTTTTGAAGTTGCGACATCAATACCTATTTGGAAACCAAATTTAATTAAATCGGACAACGTTGAATTTTCCCGCCTTTCTTGGCGGCCATTTTTAAAAAGGCGGTCAACAAACAATTTTCAACACTGATATCTATTTGGAAAATTTTTTTTATTGAAATCGAACAATGTTGAATTTTCCCGCCTTTTTTTGCGGCCATTTCGAAAATGGCGGTCAACATACGATTTTCAACACCACTTTTGAAGTCCCCACAGCATGGCAAACATTTTATCAATTTACACTTAACCTTCATCTTCTATAGTTTTGGAAATAAAAGACCATAATATGAAAATTTTGAAAATTCTGTGAAAAAAGGGCAATAACTCCTACTAGGTTTTTGGATTTTCTCCAAAATTTCAGGGTGGGTAAATCTTGATATGCTGAACATTTTTGCAATTTAAAGTTGACCTCTATCTTCTATATTTTCTTGGATAAAAATACAAAACATTGAAATTTTGAAAAATTTCCGAAAAAAAAGGGCAATAACTCCAAATCTGGTAATCAGATTTTCTTTAAAATTGCAGGGCTGATCACTTTTACCCCGTCAGATTTTTGATATCTTTAACGCTTTTCAAGTTATTTGCCAAAAACTGCAATTTACCCCTATGTGCTATTTTTAGTAACGACAGCCATGTTGTTTGATCCTCCGACTAATCGAACATAATTGTTAATCTACATACCCTGGTAATGATTCAGGCTAAGTTTTGTTAAATTTGGTTCAGCGGTTTCAGAGGAGAAGATTTTTGAAAAAGTTTACGACGGACAAAAGTGATGGCAATAGCTCACATGGCCATTTACCTTTCTACCGGATTTGACTTTACTACCTGATTTGACATGTTCAACACGGCGGGTGTCTTATGAGAGGCAGGAGATGCTAACTCTACCGGTGCACCTGATCTCACCCATGGTTTTTTATTGGGTCCGTGTTGTTCATCTTTGTGTGTGTGTGTCTTCATTTTTCTTTTCTGTGCCGTACCCATGTTGTGTCTCTGTTACCCCCCCCTTTTTTGTTTCTGGTGTTGACATTGTCCTTGGAGTGTTCGCTTTTGGATTGACGGTTCGGTTCTCACTTACTTTTCAAGGTCGTTAACGTTCTTTAACCCTGATACCTGATAAAACTGAAATAATTATATTCTTTAATATGAATACAGATTTTAATTCATTTTTTCACTTAATGGGAAAACTATCCCAATAAAATCTTCCCACAAACATATTGTAATAACTCTATCTCAATATGCCAAATGGAACGACCATATTGATTTTGTATTGAAGAATTTAGCCAAACACCTTTATGTGATGAGGAAACTTAAATTCAACTTGAGAAGAAAAAACCTTGATAAATTATATCTAGTTTATATTGCTAGAATTTGGTTGTAAAATATGGGACAATTGGGGTTTAACTAACATTGAAAAATTAGAAAAATGCAACTAAAGGCACCCAGGAAGTATACCTGTGTTGCTTCTATTGACTACTTGTATAACGAAACGGGATGTAAACCTCTTTATGAGAGACGTAAGGTCAATATTACAATTTTTTACATAAGATGATTTCAAGGCCATGTACCTTCTTATCTTATAATTCTTGGAGGGATCAACTTAGGACCATTGTCATAAAGCTTGTTTCTAATTGGACAACAAGTTTCTGGAAACACTGTTAATATGTTCCTCAAGGGTCAAATAGTAAATATGTTCTTCTCTGGGGCCATCTTGGATGGGATAGGAATATGACCTCTGATTTACCAGCCAAGGTCTATCATGATCAAATTTGCTTCAAATTTTCATGTGGTTTCAGATTAAAAAATTATTGATATGCATTTCCCAGACCATATGCCAAACAATGATCCAGGTTGCGGCCATCTGCATGATCTGGGAAGCCGTATCAATGTAAAAATTACAAACTTTGGAGGGATAATGGAATTCTTCAAATGGTTTCAGAGACGATATTTAAATGCATTTTCCGATAAGGAGAAAATTGGATGAAGTACGGCATTGAACATTCTAATGCAATATTTATATAACAAAGGTTTTGATTGGTCAAAACTGACCGTCAATTCTACCATCTACATACCTGGGACAAATTAGTTCCCTGTTTAGTCTGGTTCCTAATATTATTACAAATTCACGAGTTAAAAATAGAACATGAAATTGATTTGTTGCCTTAAAATCGCAATAACAGTACATTATTTGAATACCCGAGGGCGTCAATCTTGATTTAACGGTCAAAATATCCGTTTACAGGATCCGCTACGCGTCGCCTATAAACTGCATTTTGACCGTCAAATCTAGGATTGACGCCTTCGGGTATTCAAATAATGTACTGTTATTGCTTAATTACACACCGTGAAGGAGGCTGCCTAAAGACTACCATGATTGGTTGAATTAGCCGAGTCGTTTCAAAAAAAAGTGACGTTTGAATGAAATGTTAGCCACGATGAACTACAGACGGCCAACGAAAAGTGATGGCAAAGCATGTTGATCTAAAAGTGAACGCAAAAATTCCAGGCGTTTTGCCATGGTATTAAATTCTGTTGACGCTATATATCGGACACAATACTCGCTTATTTGACTTTTTAGTGATGTTTGATTTCATCTGGGAACTACATTGCTTTGTATTTAACTTCAAGTTATGAGATATCATGATCACATTCATCTTTTTTTTCATTTATCATGTATTTTTATTCTCAGGTTGATAAATAACAATAAACATTAATCCATGTTCGTTGTATTGGCACCCAGAATCGGAGAGATGGCCCTTCAAGGTTATAATTAGCGAAATCCTCTTTCAATTGGTAGATGTTTCTTTACTTACTTGACTTAATCCACTTCGTCCTATGGGGGGGGGGGGGGGGCATAGGGCGACCGTTGTTGCTTTCTACTTCATTCTGTCTTTTGCTAATGTCTTTTGCTAATGTCTTAACTTCTCCCCAGGTTTTCCCAATCTTCTGTATGTCTGATGTTAAATCCCTTTTCAAAGTGTTTTAGGTCTTCCTCTCTTTCTGTAGCCCTGTGGGTTCCAATCTAGGACATGGCGGGTCACGTTGGTGGTTGGTTTTCTCAAAGTGTGCCCTATCCAATTCCATTTTCTTCTGAATATGGTTTGTGTGACAGGCTCTTGTTTGGTTCTCTGCCACAAATTCCTGTTGCTTATTTTGACTGGCCACTTTATTCCTAGGATGTTTCTTAGGCACCTGTTTTTTTCTGATGAATTATTATTCAATGCTGTTGACAAATATACATTTGTCTTCCTGTCTATGTTATTATTGAACAACAAAGAGCAAAATTATTATATGTTATTCGGGAATCTTCACAGGGGATACGGGTTCATATTCAGACAGGTAATATGAACCCGTATCCCCTGTGAAGTCCGAATAACTTTTATATTCTGCTAGAAGTGCTATTATTTTTTCTATTTAAAGCGTTCAAAAATTATGATTTTGCTACCATGGAGATACGGTCTTATATCCCCTGCCAAGGTACCAATCAAATTGCAGGATTTACCTGGATATTTCACTTCAGCAGAATATTATATGCTATTACTCAAATTTATTGAACAGGTTGGGCGTGGCTTAATTTTCTCTGTCTGGTAGGTAAGTTTAAAACAAATATTCCGGATATAATTGATCCCTGACCAGTCGGGTCAATTAAATAGAGTAATAACTCAAACGCCTTTTAAGGAATTCCCAGCATTAAGGCATGCAAAATAAAAAAAAAAATAGAAACCCTGTGGTCTGGTGGTTTCAGTGAGGTAATCGTTTTTGACAGGGCGTGTGTTAGGACAATAAAAAATTAAATATTTCACTGACATGATTTTAAACAACAATAGCCAAACTGTGTAATATTTTACATGCTAAGTACTGCATTAATTTAAGGTCAGATTTTCTTTCGAACTTAGAAGCAAAACACCCTTAGCTGTTTCTGGTGGTACTTTCAGGCTAATAAGTTTATTTGTTCTTTGTCAATTAGTCGCTTGATTTTTAGCTGATGTTAAAATGGCTAATGAAATAATGAAATAATACTGACTGCGATCTTTGTATTTATTTTAAACCTACCTACCTTAATTCCTAGGTTGCAAACTTTACTTTCTGATTATCTTTTCTTTTATTACACACCCTCGTACCTCCCGGAGCACCTGAGGTCACTCTCAGTTTCACTGGAGTTCACGTTGCGAGTCCCTTTGATTTGAATTTTGTGATTTCTTTTTCTGCGCTATGTACATTGTTTTCTGTGTCTACTACATTGAATTCTGTGCACTCGTTTTGGCCATGTCTTTGGACTTCGATTTATTTTAAATTCCACTTCTTTGTTCCTTCGGTATTCTACTGTCGTTGTTACAGATAATCTTGACTCCTATTACTGAATGTAAAGGTGAATAAATTGAGCTAGAAACATTTTTCGGACTACATAATTCATCCACATTATGAAATCCTAAACTAAAATACCATAGGGAATTATATCCGGCGGATTAAAAACCACTTATTCCTTATAATCAACTCGATCTGGCAGATATATAAGCCAGGAAGGAGTTTAGCTTACACAAGATTCAAGATCAAGTATATCATGTAGGTGAATTCTAGTTAAATCAAACATTATGGCAGAAAGCAAGCTTTTGGCAGATAACTCACAAACGTTACCAAAGACGGACGAAAATATAGTCAACCTTTTTCCTCACGTCATAAATGTAATAGACTCCCTAAACTAATTACACGTTCCTTTATTATTCGGACAGACATTGCAGACATCTATTACAATTTGTTCACAATAGTTTAAATTTTGAAATTCCAACAGTGCATTTTAAAGGGCTAATATATATATTGCCATGTATTCTGGATTTAATTATTTTTAGTTGTTGCTTCAGTATTCATTTGGAACTTTATCAAGGAATAAAATGAAATTGTTCACATGTATAAAGTAAATCTAAAGCGTCTCTCGTTACACGTAAATGACCATTCTTGTGGGACATTCTCGCAAAATACAAAAACGACATAATAAAATAAACAAATTATTTAAACAAATATATTGCATGGTATTGGTTGCAAAAATTTAATATTTTTCATTTGAATGCAATATTATTTATTCAAATTGTATATTTTTTCATTTAAATGCAATATTTTTTTATTCAGTTGGTATATTTTTTTCATTTAAATGCAATATTTTTTATTCAATTGGTATATTTTTTCATTCAAATGCAATATTTTTTATTCAAATGATATAATTGTTATTCAAATACAATATGTTTAATTCAACTGTTATCCTATCTTTATTTCAATGCAATATTATTTATTCAAATGGTATATTTTTTCATTTAAATGCAATATTTTTTTATTCAATTGGTATATTTTTTTCATTTAAATGCAATATTGTTTATTCAATTTGTATAATTTTTTCATTTCAATACGCTATAGCTCAAATGAAAGGCATTACATGTACCTATCTGCCCTATAAGGCCAAACTTTGCGAAGCCCTAGAAAGGTCCAGCCGTGACGTGAAACAATTTCCCATAATGCAAATATTACATATAAATGAAAAAAATTGCAGTTGAATGGAAAATTATACCAATTGAATATAAAAATATTGCATTTAAATGAAAAAATATACCAATTGAATAAAAGAATATTGCATTTAAATGAAAAAAATATATAATTGAATAAAAAAAATATTGCATTTAAATGAAAGAATATTCCAATTGAATAAAAAAAAATTGCATTTAAATGAAAAAATATACTATTTGAATAAATAATATTGCAATCAAATGAAGAAATATAACAGCTGAGTTAAAAATATTGCATTTGAATAAAAATATATCATTTGAATAAAAAATATTGCATTTGAATGAAAAAATATACCAATTGAATAAATAATATTGCATTTAAATGAAAAAAATATACCAACTGAATAAAAAAATATTGCATTTAAATGAAACAAATTACCATTTGAATAAATAATATTGCATTCAAATGAAAAATTTTGCAACCAATACCATGCCATACAAATATTTTGATTAACATAATTATATAAATTAAAGTAAGCAAAGAGAATGAAAGTCTCATTTGAATAATAATAGAGGATAATGCCATAATTGCCGAACATAATTGCCAGAAGGCGAAATGCAGAGGGTAAAAACAAAGTAGGTAGAAATCAACAGGACTTTAACAAGTTGCATTTGTACGGACAGTACATCGGCAAACGAATACCTAAGCAAGAACGAGGAAAGGGGGAATTCTAAAATCATAAATCCAAATGCGTTTCCAAATACAAAATATGAAAGAAAAGAAAGTTCCAAGACTCTCTCAAACACCTTTATCGCCAAACTTGACCTTTGCTTTCATAGAAATTAGTTTCAAAGATCACAATGGCATTCATCGTAATGCCAAAAGTTTACTTTTCCCCCATAGGAGTAAACTTCGGTTTGCGTGCAGACCTACCAGGAACAATTTTTGAATGGAGCCACCGAAGCTCTTCTGTGATCAAGTTTGGCTTCAAAATTACGAGTTGTTTCCATAGGACCAACGTTGAACTCAATTTCATGCATGCGTATATCTCGGCTGAGGTGTTGATCTGTCAGATACATTCTGTCAGATGAAGGGATCACCTCACAACCGTTGTGACCAAGGTTGGTTCTTATTGGACAAGCAGTTTGTAGAAGAAAGAAAAAGTTTTAATGTGTTCTGATAGGGTCCAATGGTAAACTTTGTTCTTCGCTATTGGCCATCTCTGATGAGATAGGAACATAAAAATCACTAATTTTGAAGGGGGCCACCCAAGGTCTATCAGGATCAAATGCATTCCAAATTCTTCATGTGGTTTCAGATTCAAGTGCATTTCCGATAGGCCATATGCTAAACAACGTTCTCAATTTCGGCCTCCTGTGACGACGTACCAATGTAAAAATATAACAAACTTTAAAGGGGACGATCAAAGTAATATCATGATAAAATTTTGTTGAAATTCTTCATATGGTTTCAGACAAATTATTTGAACGCATTTTCCGACAGGAGGACTATATTTGTCACCGGTAGAAAACTTGGTTGATGTGCGGTAATAAACATTACAAACTGGTAAGCAGAGGCTATCTAAGGGTTACTATGATTATATTTGGTTTGAATCGGCCATGTGGTTTCAAGGCCGAAGCTGTTTAAGTGAAATGGCAGCGACAATAAACTACAGACGACAAGTGATGGCGAAGCATGTTGATCTGAAAATGAACGCACAAATCCCAGAATTTTTGCTTTTGTATTAGTTCTGTTGACACTTTAAATCGGATACAATAACTCGCTCATTTCACTTTTAAAAGATGTCCGATTTTATCTTTGAACTACATAACTTTGCATTTAACTTCAAGTTATAATATATCACATTAATCTTTTTATTGATTAGGTATCATTGTTCTCAAGATTATCAATTACATTAAAATTAATCAATGTTCGTTGTATTCCCATTCTGAACCAAAGAGATCTCTCTTCA
>MJUU01050594.1:7799-43990 GCA_002080025.1 Modiolus philippinarum | reverse complement strand
GTTTTTTTTTATTATTATTATTTCTGATTAATAATTATTCAATGCTGTTGTCAGAAATACATTTGTGATCCTGTCTGTGATAACATTCAACAATAAAGAGCAAAATATATTATGCTAACCCAGATGTTCTGTAAGGAGTTTCAATGCAAACAAAATCCTGTGATTGCAGTTAGATAACCGTTTCACTGATGAAACATAAGTTGTTCGAATGTGCATATGCAGAAAATAAATTAACAGCAACTTCGGTATTTTGTTATTTATTACCACCGGATCGATGCCTCTGCTGTTGGACTGTTAGTCCCCTAGGGTTTTTTACCAACCCAGTAGTCAGTACTTCAGTGCTGACCCGAAAATCGACCCTATTGAAACTTGCAATATCTAAATTTTACAAAATTTTGTTTAAACCTAAGGATTATCTCCCTCATGCACAGCTCTGTCCTTAGCTGAATTTCGGTCTTTCTCTTTAGACCCTTTTGGTTATTTGTTCTCCATCAGCTTTTACACGTGTTTTTTTTTGCTAAATGGACAATGTTTTGGTTTGATCTGCTCTGATGAGACATAAGTTGTCGAAATGCGCACATGCACAAAAAAATTAACAGCAACTTCGGTATTGTGTTAGTTTCGACGGGGTGTGTGTTAGGACAATCAAAAATTATACATTTCACCGACTTGATTCTATACAATGATAGCCAATCAATGCAATGTTTTACATGCTAAGTACTGCATTCACAAATTCTTTCGGACTCGAAAGGTAAAAACCCCCATCTTTTCCTGGTGCTACTTTCAGGCCTTTTGGTTTATTTGTTCTTTGTCACCTAGTCTTAATTTTTAAAATGCTTGATTTTTATCTTATGTAAAATGGCTAACTGTATAAATAATATTGACTTCTATCTTTGTATGTATTTGTATTAGTGTAGGAAGATAACAGGAAACACCCACAATGACCTAACATTGCCATCACATGCCTTAATATTCAAGATTTCTTTACACGAAAAACATTAAAATGACAAAAGACAAACCCAGACAACGATAGGAATTCGGAATAGCTGGACTTGGTATCGGCACTGGCAAGAGCTAACGGTAGGTTTAAACCAGTTTTTGGGTACCCAAACCTCCCCTTATCATATCATGTTTTCCTATAGTATATTAAACATACAACTAAAACCCAATACAGGTAGGTAACTAACTCCAAGAATAAAATATTGAGAAGAGAATAAGACAAAACGTAATCTAGAAACCTACCAACCCGAATTCCTATGTTACAAACTTCACTTACCGATAATCTTTTCTTCTATTACAGATAATATTTTCTTGCATTACTGAGTGTAAAGGTGCACTTATTCCGCTACAATTTTGTCGGACTACATAACTCTTCTACATTATGAAATGCCAAACTATAATACCCTAGGTAATTATATCCGGAGGATTAAAAACGCACCAATTCCATATAATTAACACAATTTTGAAGATATATAAGCCAGGAATGAATTTAGCTTACACACGTTCAAGATCAACTATCTAATGTAGGTCAATTTAATTTGCACAATACATTATAGTACAGCGCAAGCTACTTTTGCCAAATAACTCACAAAAGTTACCAAAGACGGGACGGAAATATAGTCAACCCTTCCTTATGTCATAAAGGTAACTGACTCCCTAAACTAACGATATGTTCCTTAATTATTCGGACAGAGATTCCAGCCATCTATTACACTTGGTTCACAATAGTTTGAATTTTGAAATACCAACAGTGCGTTTTTGAAGGGATAACATATATATTGCCATGTTTTCTGGATTTAATTATTTTTAGTTGTTGCTTCAGTATTCATTTGGAATTTTATCACGGAATATAATGAAGTTGTTCACATTTATACCGTTAGTCTAAAGCGTCTCCATTTACACGTCAATGACCTCTCTTGTGGGACATTCTCGCCAAATATACAAAAATGGCATAATAATACAAACAAATAAAACAAATATTTTGATAAACATCATTTTATAAATAAAAGAAAGCAAAAAGAATGCAAGTCTCATTTGAATAACAACAGAGGATAATGCCAAAATTACAGACCATAATCGTCATTAGGTGAAATGCAAAGGGCAATGAACAAAGTAGGTGGAAAATGACAGGACTTATTGTAAGCCGCAAAATATCCGGGGGGTGGTTAAGGTTTCAAAGGCACTACTGGGTTTAATCAGTTTGATTGCTCCAAACTTTCCATTTCATCGTGGTACAAGTAGTGTCCGGTATCAACTCGGCCTTTAACAAGTTGCATACGTAGGACCAAATGTATTTTCAAAATTTGAACGAAAAGAAAGAACCGAGATTCTCTAGTATCGCCCACCTTGACCATGGCTGACATAGACAGTAGTTTTAAAGACCTCAAGTTGACTTTGTTCCCCGTTGGAGTTAATTTCAGATTATGCACAGACCTACCAGGGACAATATTTGAATGGAGCCACCGAAGGTCTATTGTAATAAAGATTGGTTTCAAAATTACGAGTTGTTTCAATAGGACCAACGGCGAATTCTGTTTCATGCATACCGCCATCTCGGATGAAGTGTGGACCTGCAATTTGGAGAGGACCTCGTGAGCAAGCTCCTGCTCTTGTCTGATCCTGTTTGTAGTTGTTTATGCAAATAAAGTAAGTTTAAACTAAACTAAACCTGTCAGATACATTCTTTCCTTTGTTTGGGTTCCAGTGCTGCTAATGAGGAATTAATTTCTGAAATAGCCATACAGCTCATTAAAATTATTGCAGTTGGAGTAAACATATATATTATGTGTTACGGTGTCTTTTTCATTTACTCCAAATCCTTTCGTAAGATATTGAAGGGATCATCTAAGAACCATTGTGACCACGTTTGGTCCTTATTGGACAAGCAGTTACTAGAAAAACGTTTAATGTGTTCCGATAGGGTACATTTGTAAACTGTGTTCTTCACTGGTGGCCATCTTGGATTAGATAGGAACATAAAAATCACTAATTGTGAAGGGTACCGCCCAAGGTCTATGATAATCAAATTTATTCCAAATTCTTCATTTGATCTTTTTTTTCATTTGCCATGGGCCATATGCTTAACAATATTCCCAATTGCGGCTACCTGCGATGACATACCAATGTAAAAATCACAAGCTTTGAAGTTGACAATCACAGTACCATCACGAAAAAATGTGGTTGAAATACCTCATATAAAGTATTTGCACGCATTTTCTGATAGGAAGACTATATTCCTCACCGGAAGAAAACTTGGATGATGTGCGGTGATGAACATTACAAACTGTAAAGCAGGCAACAAAAGGACTACCGTGATTAAATTTGGTTTTTGATTCCATATGGTTCCGATTTGGTTCGAGTCCACGTGGTTTAAAGGCGGAAGCTGTTTGAATAAAATGTTAGCAACGATCACCTACAGACGATAAACGACAAGTGAAGGCAAAACATGTTGAGCTAAAAATGAATGCAAAAATTCCAGACGTTTTTCATGGCATTAATTCTGTTGACACTATATATCGGATACAATAACTCGCTTATTTGACTGTATAAGTGATGGTTGATTTTATCAGGGAACTACAGAACTTTGCATTTAACTCAAGTTATAATATATCACATTCATCTTTATCATTGATTATGTATCATTGTTCGTAGATTAATCAATTACATTTAAATGTAATCAATGTTCGTGGTAGTCACATTCTGAACCGGAAATATCGCCATTCAAGGTTACAATTAGTAAAATCCTGTATATTTCTGATTAATTATTATATAATTCTGTTGTCAAATATATACATAGAATGAACAAAGAATCTTACACTGATGCTTTTAGATCAGCCTTTCTTGCCTATTCACCAGGGTTTGATCCTTTGTCTGGTCTTAACCCCCTAAAATGACTCGCAAAACTATGTTCAGCTTTGACTTTCTCAAAAAAATATCTCAAACGTATTTTGTGATTGTTTGTGATAACATTCAACGATAAAGAGCTAAGTATAATATGCTAACTCAAATGCCTTTTAAAGAATTCCCAGCATTAAGGCATGGTTTCAGTTCGATAATCGTTAATGACAGTGTGTATTTAAGAACAATCAAAAATTAAATGTTTCACCGACTTGATTCTAAACAATAATAGCCTATCAATGCAATGGTGTACATGCTAAGTACAGCAGAAATTCTTTCGAACTAAGAAGGTAAAAAGCCCTTGTCTGTTCCTGGTGCTACTTTCAGGCCACTTTGTTAATTTGATCTTTGTCACCTATTTTTGATCTATAAAATGCTTGATTTTTAGTATTTATCTTTAAAATGCTCGATTGTTAGCTAATGTCAAAAAAGTTAACCCTAAAAGTAATATTGACTGCAATCGTTGTAATTATTTTAAACCTACCTACCTTAATTCCTAGGTTAAAAACTCCCATTACCGATTATGTTTTCTTCTATAACACAATTCTCATAGATATCATTGACAGATATGACGTGTCTGTGTACCAAATGAAAACGGACATTTACAGCTAGATTTCACGTCTTCACGAATTTGACATAACCGGTTTTGACTCAACCCTGGATTGACTCACTGATAGTGTGACGGGTGCCGCTAGCGGAGCATGACATGCTTACCCTTCCAGAGCACCTGATGTCACTTCCGGTTTTCATGGGAGTTCACACTATGAGTGCCTAAGTTTTTAATGTCGTCTTTTTATTTCCGTGCTTGTAGATGTCTCACGTCCTTGTTTTGTCTTTGTTTTTGTCTGTTGCCGTTTTTGCCATGCATGTCTTCTGATTTCGATTTTTGTAGTCTTCGCTTCCCTTGTTCCTTCGGTATTCTATTGCCGTTGTTTCTCTTAATCTTTTCTTCTATTGCTGAGTGAAAAGGTGACCTTATTCCACTAGATTTTCTTTTCGGACTACATAACTCATCATTATGAAATCCACAACCATAATACCATAAGGAATTATGTCAGGCGGATTTAAAAGCACTTATTCCTTGTTATCAACATAATCTGGAAGATATAAAAGTCAGAAATGAATTTGGCGTAAACATCAACTACATCATGTAGGTAAATTTTAGTTGCAGAAAGCATTATAGTAGGCAGCAAGCTTGCTTTTGCCAGATACATGTAACTCACAAAAGTAACAAAGGACGACTGAAAATATAGTCAATCTTTTTAATCACGTCATAAAGGTAATTGACTTCTTTCCCTAACTACCTTAATTATTCCGACAGACATTCAAGTGAGCTATTAAAATTTGTTCACAAAAGTTCGACTATTGAAATTTCAACAGTGCCTTTTAAATGAAAAAATACTGATATAAAAGAAACCCGTTTATATAACCCAGAAATGACTGTTTCCTATAATCTGCTTCTTAATAAATACTGATCTCAAATTCAGAATCGTTAGTAAACTCTGACTTGATATAGATAATCTCAAATATATTATTTCTAAATATTATTTCAGCTTCAAAAACGTCCTAGGCATCATCATAATAAAGTAAAGAAAGTAAACAAAAAAACAAAACAAAACAAACACACACAAAAAAAAAAACAAAACATGGTTGTCAAATAATTTCTACTGAGTAACAAATTCCAAAATACCGAAGTTACTGTTAATTTATTTTCTGCATATGCGCATTTCGACAACGTATGTCTCATCAGTGCAGATCATACAAAAAAGCGGTAAGATGTCTTCGTAAAAAGTTACAAAAACACCCCAAAAATATTCAGACTCGTAACGTATTTTGTAGTTGTGATCGGAACCCAAAGCAATTTTTGCAATCTATCAAGAAAATAAAAATGACACAAACCATCGCTTCGATTTCAATATCTGAATCACAATTGATACAGTACTACAAATCACTATTGAATAATTCCAATTGTAATTGTAACGTTCATTTTCATTGGTCAACGTCATGAATAGCAAACGGAAATATTTTTCGATATTTCCGTTTGCACATTAATCTGCCTCGCAAAAATATAGTGCAGCTAATAAAGAGGTCGTTAACATGGACCACGCAGATTTCAACGTACAAAATTGGAATTATAAGACTTAAACACTGTTTTTTTTAAGGAAATTATGTATGTATAAACTCCGGCAGCTCACTCACAAACTTTACATAAAGTCCTTCGGATTTTATTCAGTTTGTGAGTGAGCTTCCGGAGTTTATACATAGATAATTTCCTAAAAATGAGTGTTTAATCCTATAATAAAATTCACAATGACTTATCAAAGTTGAACCACTTTTGGTGAAGCGCTGACAGAAACACGTTCACCATTTGTCTTCCCTTTTAACTGCGGTGACATAAAGAAGGGAATAAACAACGGCAGTAGGATACCGAAGGAACAAAGGAGTGAAATTTACAAAAATCAAAGTCCAAAGACATGACCAAAACGAGAACACAGAAAACAATGACGTTTGACACAAAACAATGAAAACGACTTCAAAATGACAAGAAAGGAGGTATTAATTTGGTGTTGAACGAATTTATTTAGGCAAGGAAATCTTTAATTATAACTCTTGTTAAATTATTAAATACAATTCCGAAGCAATTTTGTTTGTGTTTTTGCGGGTAAAACAATGAAATTAACCAATCAGCTATATCATATTTAACTAGCTATATCACGGGCGCTGCATAGGGAGCAGATAATGCTAGCCCTTCCGGAGTAACTGATGATACCTGCGTGTTTTTGTGAGTTTTTACTCGGCTGGTGGTCTGGTTTTGTTGCTATCCCGTTCTTTTTGTCAAATTGTCACCTATGGTGTTATATCTGGTTGCTGTGTTTTTGGATTTTTGATTTCATGATTTCCTTTTGTCACAATTCTTTGGTATTCCTTTGCCGATGTTTTCCTTTACAGGGATTCGGCATCTAAACAGACACGATCATATTTAAATGGAGTTCAGCTTTTTTAAAGTATTAAAACGCGAACATATGAATCAATGATTTTTAAGCTGTATTTAAAGATAAACTTCAGTTTTTACAGAACTTTTCTCGTTTCATACCTGAATACATCCCAGCTTTAAGATAAAAAATTCTTTGTGAAAATGATGTGTCATTCAACTGATCACCTTTTAGTACTCTTGTTTCATTCATTTAGATCATTATTTTGAATTTTAATGCGGGCATTGAAATTTTGGTTCTGCTTTTGTTGTATTTGACTGCAACAGTTTAAAGCAGAATTATAGCTAATTCTTGAGCACGATATAATCAACATTTTTTACACCTTTATATTTAATTCGTTTACATAATGTTTTGCAAGTAAATATCACTAACAGAATTAGAGAAAATGGCATTCAGCTTTTTTGAATTTAGATTTGGCAGTTTTTATTCTGTCGTCGAGGTATAAATTTCTAAAGGATGTGTTTAAACAATTGATTTTTTTGGGGGTCTCAAATGGTTAATACAGTCTGTATCGTAATATAGATTGTTGTAAAATATTTATTCTGTACAGTTATACAATTAGAAAAATTTGAGAACATTCAACTTGTGCTTTTTTCAAACGCCCATCCTTCTAGTGAGTTCATTTATTAATGTCTATTATAGGATGGGAAATTTTAATCTGTCATATATTGTTATGCTAAAACGATTTTAAAAAAGGATTAGTTAGATAATCGTGGTACTTTGTGATTTCCCACAAGCCAAATTTACTATATAAATATAAATTTTAACATTAAGAATGCACCAATCGGACTCAATTTTTCTTCATTAAAATTGAACTTTTTGGAACACTAACTATCGGCACTATTGTTACCAGTGCAAATTATTAAATATTAATTCTAAGCCCTATAGTCTACTGGTAACATTGGATGGTTCAAAACAAGCCCATTTTACTAATTATTTTGCCAGGTATATTAGAATTGTATTAAAACGGGCGCATTGTATTTGCGCCAATTTTAGAAAAGTTGGTTATTTCATTTGCGCCACAAGCTTGTATTTCATTTGTGCCACAAGCTTGTATTTCATTTGTGCCACAAGCTTGTATTTCATTTGCGCCATTTCTCAGGTCAACATTTTTCATGTACAGGTAAATTTTCAGGTGATAGGAAGTGGAAACAATAATTAGGGTACTAGTTACTATTTTAATATTTAATATATCAGTTGAAATATTTAATACATTTAGATTTTAATTATATCTAGGAAATGTAAAATTTTCTCTTCACTATATTTGTTGTATCCAGATCAACGAGGTTAAAGGGGATGTATAATTAAATTCTACTCATTGAATCTCGAAATGGTATTTAATTGGTTTTGGTTTTTTTTTGTTTTTTTGTTTTTGTTTTTTTTTTTTTTTTTTTGGGGGGGGGGTGTCTTTTTTTTCTTATATTTACTATATTTTTCTGGTACCATTGGACCTTTAAACTTTATAGTTTGGATTTTGGAAAGTGTGCTTATGGTGTATGACTATATTAGTTTTAGCGTTGTAGAAAAATATTTTGCTCGAAATCGTACTTCTAAGTTTGGTGAGTAAGGAAAGTAGGTAATGCTATAGCGAACAGATGAGGTAAATACATACCAGAGGCTCCCTGGAGCCTATATCGCTCACCTGGCTTTCAGTTG
Source organism: Modiolus philippinarum (assembly GCA_002080025.1). Lineage (NCBI taxonomy): Eukaryota > Metazoa > Mollusca > Bivalvia > Mytilida > Modiolidae > Modiolus > Modiolus philippinarum. The sequence goes on along the minus strand of MJUU01050594.1, from coordinate 35,444 downwards.
CCACAATCAAGCTAACATTGTAAGTTATACAGTTGAACTTCAGTCTCTCAAACTTTGGTAGAGCAAACACCACCATTAACTTGGACTATATTTTAAGTCTGATCATGTTTTACTATACTTATTTGTTGGGCTTTTTTGACAAAAATTGTCTTACTAAGGAGCTTTTTCGACACCAGTTTTGAAGTCGAGACATCATTTGGTAAATGACGGTAAATTTTTTTTAACACTATATCTTTAAGTTACGACATCATTATCTATTTGGAACCCAAATTTCATTGTAATCGGACAATGTTGAATTTTACCGCCTTTTTGGCGGCCATTTTGAAAATGACAGTCAACAAACAATTTTCAACACCAGTTTTGCAGAAGGAACATCAAAATCCACTTGGAACCAAATTTCATTGAAATCAGAATATGTTGAATTTTCCCGCCTTTTTTGGCAGCCATTTTGAAAATGGCGGTCAACGAACAATTTTTAACACCAGTTTTGAAGTTGCGTCATCAATACCTTTTTGGAAACCAAATTTCATTGAAATCGGACTATGTTGAATTTTCCCGCCTTTTTGGCGGCCATTTTAAAAATGGCGGTCAACGAACAATTTTCAACACCGGTTTTGAAGTTGCAACATCAATATCTATTTGGAAACAAAATTTTATTGAAATCGGACAATGTTGAATTTTCCCGCCTTTTTTTGGCGGCCATTTTTGAAAAATGGCGGTCAACCAATAATTTTCAACACCAGTTTTGAAGTTGCCACTGCATTGTAAACATTTTATCAATTTACACTTAACCTAGATCTTCTATAGTTTTGGAAATTAAAGACGAAAAATATGAAAATTTTGAAAATTCTGTGAAAAAAGGGCAATAACTCCTACAAGGGTTTTTGGATTATCTTCAAAATTTCAGGGTGGGTAGATCTTGACATGCTGAACATTTCTGCAATTTAAAGTTGACTTCTATCTCTTATAGTTTTTCTTATAAAAAATTTTGAAAATTTTACGGAAAAAGGTCAATAACTTCAAGACGGATTTTTGGATTCTCTTCAAAATTGCAGGGCAGGTAGATCTTGCCATGCTGATCATTTTTACTACAGTCAGATTTTTGATATCTGTAACGGTTTTCGAGTTATTTTCAAAAAACAGCAATTTACCCCGATGTTCTATTTTTAGCAACAGCGGCCATCTTGTTTGATCTACGGACTTATCGAACACAATTTTTTCACTGCATACCCTAGTGATGATTCAGGCCAAGTTTGGTTACAATTGGGCCAGCAGTTTCAGAGGAGAAGATTTTTTGAAATTGTTGACGGACGGACAGACGACGGACGCAAAGTGATGGCAAAAGCTCACATGGCCTTTTAGGCCAGGTGAGCTTATAAAAAGTATAAATGTTAATGCATTTGTTACTATTATCTATACTTTTTACCTGTCTTTTGCGCACATGCAAAGCTTTTAATTTTTGAGCAAATGAAGTATTGTTTGTGGCGCAAATCAAATTTTTTTTTGGCGCAAATGAAATAGTAATTGGCGCAAATGCAATGCACCGACATTGAAAGATTTTATTGTTTAAATTTTGAATTACAATAAATCAACTATTCCATGTTAAACGTGTTAGCATTGTATTCATGTGCGACTTACAAATATAGGATAAGTGATTCATGCCGAAACCTTTCAATATTTTATCTTATAATAAAAGTTCAAAATGAATAGGCTATGCTGAACCTTGAAACGTTTTTTAAATATTCATACTACCATACTTTTCTGGAAAATAATAAATTTTCGGTACAGAATGGAATCGGAACTTAAATATTTAGTGACCAGAAAAGACTTTTTGTCTGACGTCACGGCGTCAGACAGTATAGAATCAGAAATTGAACATCCGGTAAGGCGTCCATTTTTGCTTTGCATTACGGTAAATCGTACATTTTTGCATTGCATGACAGTCTATAAAGTAACGTGTTCATTTGATGAATGTAAGGTTACCACAATATAATTGCATATTAAAAAATTAACACTTTGCGATCGCGATGTTCATTTATTGATTATTCACGATAATATTTTAAATGACATTAGATACCATTCTTTAAGCGTGTTGTTGGCATATAAATAAACACGCATTATTTTCTACATTAACACATTAAGAAAGTTTTTATAGTGGTTCAGTCGGAATAGAAGACAAAGAAACCAGTTCGTTTGTTAAGTATGTCCGTCATATATAGCAGGAGAACCGCAATTGTTGAATAATATTTTGAGGTTTTTGTTTTTTTGGTTGCCGTAACGAATGTGTAGCTAGAAAATTCTGGTAATCATAAAACAAAATATACAGGCGCGGATCCTGAGAATTCGAAAAGGAAGGGGGTCCAACCTACAAGTGAAAGGAAATTTCGCCAAGTGGAGCGAGGTGCAAACTTTTTTGGGGGGTATTTCTTAATAAAAAATCAGAATATTCATTAAAAATACATGATTGTCCAAAAAAGGGAATTCCAACTCCCGGACCCCCCCCCCCTCTTTGGATCCACCAATGATATACCATAAGTATATTTATTGTCTTAGCACAGGGACTTGCCCTGACCAACAAAAACAAAAACATTTGTTTACTTTCAAATATGAATCTCGGAGAAAAAACTATTTTTTTCCCCTGTGATCTAAGAAAAAGAATACTGACGTCAGACTACCTTTTTGGAAAGCTAATACTTGTACATGTAGTATCCTTATATCTTGGAAAAAATCATTGTGTATCAAAATATTTCAAGAAATTTGATTCTTAAATAAAAATAGATATACATTACCACTGATCTCTTATTGATATTGCCAATGTCTACTGAAACATATGATGATTCTTGAACCTACCAAACCATTCGGGAAGTTTTTGAGTTGAATTTTTCTTCCGAAGTGTGACAGTGTTTTACCAGCAGACTAGCCTCCTTGAGCTAATCGGTAGGTAAGCGGCACGCACCGTTTGACCTACCTTTTATAATTACATTTTTTCCTTTTTCTTAACTTTCAACATTGTGGTCAAGGAGTTAATATTCTACTCGATTGGGTTTAATTGGTACATTGTATGTTTATTATACTATAGGTAATCGGGACAGATAAAAGGGAGGTTTTGGTGCCCATAAACCGATTTAACCCTAACACTTGCTTTTGCTACTGCCGATATCAAGTTCGGCTGTCATGAACTCCTATCATTGTTTACGTTTGTGTTTAGTCTGATTTGTTTTTTGTCTATGTAGTTCTGTGGCAGATTGTAGTATATGATTGTAGTTTTTAACTCATTGTTGATATTTCATGTTATCCCTTTTATTACAAATATCAAAATATAGAGCTTATATAATTGACATGCCATCGAGCTGTTAAAAATCTAACAATAAAAAGTTATATAAAATAAAGAATAGAAATTTTAAAAAAGAATCGACCGATATTCGGTGTTCAGCCTTTGTCTCAAAGGTCTTCTTTACACAGATAAAGTACAAGTAAAATGTCTTTGACATTGTTGATCATTGTTGGTAGACTAGTACCTAAAAAAAACAGGCCTTTAAATAATAAATACAACCAAGCGGTGGTGAGAATTTCTATATCCTTATTATGTTGTTTGGTTTACCTCAATTATAGGGACAGGTCGGCCATGTTTTTACAATTATGAAATTCAAAAGATACATTTTATGAGGAATCATCTTCATATAAAAAAACCCTTTAAACGTATCGCAAAAACGATTATGTCTTCCTATAAGTAAGTACAGATATAAAAGCAAGATGTATAAGTAAACTATGACTTTAAATAGATTTCCTCAGTCATATTATTTCTAAATGTAGATAAAGTTAATACTCCGAAGATTATCAAAGGTGTGGGAAAAAAATGTACGAAAATTGTATTTCGCTTTTACAGCAATCAGCTTAGTGTTTATAATAACAATTAATGTATCCAACTATTTCATCTCACAATCCCTTGGAAGTCAAGAACCACAAAACATAAAAACGGCGTCAAGTCTTACTTGTGATACCAATTTTGATGGATGCGACACACATGGTAATCCAAAGAGAAACACACTTGCCATCATATGTACATTTCCAGGCAAATCGGTAAGGGAATGGGGGCAGTTAAATTGAACAAAATTATTAATTCACTGAAGTAGTACTTGTATGAACTAAGTGTAATGCCTACATTTTGAAAGTGCTTTTCAGTATGTTCGATTATTGTATTTTGACAAAAGGGGCTAGCTTTAGACGAATTGTTTTCGCAAGCAATTTCGCGAGGACTAAGAACAATACATTTTATCCTTCGGAAAATTAGTGAGTAAAGTTATTAATATCATGATGTTTGGCCTGTAAAAAGATGAAAGAAGTCAGATTTAGTAAAACGGTGTTTCATTTTAAAGCAGGGAAAACATCTGTAGTTTCAGAACAAATCCTAAAGTTCTCTTTTCGATAAATATTTGCTTTGATGTCAAAACTTCAAAATTCCGTGTCCTAATGCTGATTATGTTCCTTTACTTTCATATCGTCATCTACAGTTGAAAAAAACAGGCCCTGGTTACATATGATTATATGTTTTCTAATTTTTATGAATCTTTACAATAATTTACCAAAGGATATGGATTAAATGAACATGAGACCATAACACATATGTTTACTCCAACTGCAATGAGCTGTATGGCAATTTCGGAAATTAATTCCTGATCAGCAGCACAAGAACCCAAACGAGGGAAATCCATAATTTCAAAAAATGTTTAAAATGCATAAAACAAAACGAAATCCGAATAATCAGTAACATCAAATTTTGCTAAGGACAAAACTACGATGGAGGGAGTTAATCCTTAGGTTTTAGAATTTACATAAATTTAGATAATAGTAATTAAACAAAGTGTACACATGGGATATTATCTCATGCACAAGTACACCATATCTAAGAAAAATAAAGAGCATACATCTCTACCATGGGGAATTGTTTTACCAACTCCACACTGCAATAAGACTTTATGACCTTATACAATAATCACCTCTCCTGTGTGTGACACTTAGCATTCTTATTTACGAAAATGTTCGGTCATGACCTAGGCTCATCTTACCTATTACAGCATCATTGTACCAACAAAAGTGATCACTTATACAAGATAACGTGAAATTGACACAGCATTTGTATATTAAAGTCTTAGTATAACAAAAACAAAGTGATGAAATTTTCAATTTCTACGTTCGTAGGAAAATGGACAATTTGATTTTCATCAATAATTAATACTTCAGTAACGTTAATGACTGTCGGAAATAACAGTGATCCCACAATACCTGTTTGACACATAAAACTGATGTTGTAGCCCCTGTGTGTAAATTTCTGTAACCTATTATTCAAAAAATTATTCATAGTCACTAAATAACTAGAGGCTCAGATACTGAGCCTGTATCGCTCACCTGACAAAGATGCTTTTACGACCAAAAATGTTTTTCCTATAGAGTCTAATGTTAACCTATATTCTCTACTCACATCCATGTTTTTGTTAGATTCAATTGAAACAAGTATTCTTTGTTAATATCTTTTCATTCACAACTCGAATACAGTTAATTTAAATTTGCTTTTAAGGTTTCAGAGTAGATCATGAAAATGAAGATTCCCCATGGGTCCAATGTTAAACTATGTTCCGTGCTGACGGCCATGTTTTTTTTATCGGATTCAAACAAAATGAGCAATCTTTGTTGAGGACCTTTTAGTACACCATTCCTGTAAAGTTTGGTTGAATTTGCTTCAGTGGTTTCAGAGGAAAAGATGAAAATGTGATTTTTCCCATAGGGTCCAATGTTAAACCTAAGTTCCGCGCTGGCGGCCATGTTTGAGATTAGGTTAAATTAATGGATCCATCCACACCTTGTGGACGTTTGTTGTATTTGATTATTTCAGACTTCTCAAGGCTCACTTCGTCTCTTACGCATCTTCGGATATACTTTGCTGACGTGTTGGATAAAAACGAGCCTTAAAAACTGAAATAAAGCCAGACACAATTTGAATGGGGGTAAAACAAGTTGCTTAAGTAAAGTTTGGATCATAATCAATAATAGATTGAATACATGAAGGATGTAGTCAAAGTTTAGTGTGCATGAAACAAAGGCAGTACAATACCGAAGGAAGTAATATTTTACGAAAGGATATGGCGTAAATGAACATGAGACAATAATATATATGTTTACTCCAGCTGCAATAATATTAAAGAGCTGAATGGCCATTTCGGAAATTAATTCCTCATCAGCAGCACTAGAACCCAATCATGGGAAATCCATAATTTCAAAAAATGTTTGAAATGCATTAAACCAAACGAAATCCCAATAATTAGTAATATCAAACATGGCTAAGGACAAAACTACGATGGAGGGAGTTACACCTTAGGTTTTAGAATTTACATAAATTCAAATAATAGTAATTGAACAAAGTGTATACATGAGATATTTATCCCATGTACAAGTACACCATATCCCAAAAAACTAGACATCAGTGAGATGGTCATCTCTGTGGGCCCGCTCCAAGTGTGACCTAGAGGTCAAGGGTCATCAAATATTGTCCGTGACATGTCACCTTGAAGCAATCTATCCACATACGAATTATCAAAAGCCTATCTCAAAAGAATAAAAAGTAATAGCCAAGACACGACTTTGTCATTGAAAAAGCATGAATGTGACCCTGAGGTCAAAGGTCAAGGTCAAAGGTCACCAACTAAGGTACGGGACACGTCGTCTTGAGGTGATCTATCTACATACCAAATATCAAAAGCCTATCTCAAAAGAGAAAAAAAGTTATGGCTTGGACAGGATTGTTTCGGACGGACGGACGGACGGACGGACAGACTGATTACTATAGGGCGTCCGCCACAAAGTGGCGAGGCCCTAATTAACACTCAACTTGTAACTCATCGTACTGAAATCTTATACAAATTATTTGCCCAAAATCTGCAAGCATTACGAAAAAAAGTGCGGAAAACTGTTATTTTAGTGAAATGTTCTAAGTCCAAGGGCCGTAACTTGGTCAAAAATCAGCGGACCAATACGAAACTTAAACTTGACTTGTAACTCATCATACCTAACTAACATACAAAATATTAGCCGAATATCTGCAAGCATTACGACAAAAAGTGCGGAAAACTGTTATTTTAGAGAAATGTTCTAAGTCCAAGGGCCGTAACTTGGTCAAAAATCAGCGGATCAATACGAAACTTAAACTTGACTGGTAACTCATCATACCTAACTAACATACAAAATATTAGCCGAATATCTGCAAGCATTACGAAAAAAAGTGCGGAAAACTGTTATTTTAGTGAAATGTTCTAAGTCCAAGGGCCGTAACTTGGTCAAAAATCAGCGGACCAATACGAAACTTAAACTTGACTTGTAACTCATCATACCTAACTAACATACAAAATATTAGCCGAATATCTGCAAGCATTGCGAAAAAAAGTGCGGAAAACTGATTTTGTTACGGACGGACGGACGCACGGACAGACTGATTGCTATAGGGCGTCCGCCACAAAGTGGCGGGGCCCTAATAAAAAGTATACACATTGACTAACACCACACCGCATTAAAAGGCAAACTCCTTATCAAATATTTTACGAAAGGATATGGAGTGAATGAACATGAGACCATAACACATATGTTAACTCCAACTGCAATAATTTTAATAAGCTATATTGCCATTTCGAAAATTAATTCCTCATCAGCAGCACTAATACCCAAACATAGGAAATCCATAATTTCAAAAAAAATGTTTAAAATGCATAAAACCAAACGAATTCCTAATAATCAGTAATATCAAGATTGGTTAAGGATAAAACTATGATGGAGGGAGTTAAACCTTGAGCACAAATTACAGAAACAATGCAAAAGCAAACACAAAAGAAGACGGGAGACCAAAGCCACTACACACCAACAAAACACACAAATACTACAAAAGTCAACGCTAAAAACTACAGGTCTAACAGTGCGAACTCTAAAAAAACCCAGTGAAATGTCACTTTGATGTCAGTTAATCTTTGCTTATGACTTAGGTTTTTTAATCTGTCATAAATCTATTTGATACTTTAAACAGCAAAACTGTAAACAAAACTGCACCACCGAATCAGTTTACTAAATAACTCGTATTCTTTGCATAAGTGTTCGTTAACACAAATTGAATAGGTGTAAAACAAGATGCTCAAGCAAAGTTTTNGAAGGAGTAGTCAACTTTAAGTGTGGATATGCAGCGGCAGTACAATACCAAAGGAAGCTCAAATAACATAAATCTTTTTTGTCATGCTGTTTCAATTCATGTTGGAAATGTTTGGTATTTGTTAGCCTATGTATTACAAGCATTTTGATTAATGTTTTTTGGGGGATTCACAATGCTTGTGGTTTGGTGTTGGAATCTGTTGTAGTGTTAATTTTATTTTTTGTTTATTTGTTTTGTCTTTGCATTTGTGTGCCATAAGGCTTGCTTTTTTTACTTTTGATTAAAGGATTTTCCCCATCTATCTTTTGCTGCCAATTCTATATTTTATCAGACATGGAAATGTTAACAGGAGTTATTTACGATAATTTTTTTACGAGGAATATATCAAAAGACTTTTGTTAATAAGTTATAATATTTATGACTTTAAACACAACTTTTCCCCGTTTCAGAACTCATCACATCCAAAAATATTGTTAAAAAATTATGTTAATTTCGGGATTAGCAATATGAATTCTGACGACTAAAATATACACTTAAAATTATTTCACTTTGCGAAAATCAGAACAATTTAAATTACAATTATTGTTGAGCACGATATATCGTTCGAATCAACATTTCTTGGTACCATTATATTGTTGACAATGAAGGGATATGGAGTGAATAGAAATGAGAAAAAGTCTCTTCAAATACATGGTAAAACTAAGTAATGGAACAACGCTTTTATTGTGTTCTTCATCTTAAAGTCACAATGAAGCCTCATGACGACTCTGAGAACTCATTTACCAAAACTTTTGGGGGAGTTTTGAGTTTGATTTTTCTTCCGTAGTGCGACAGTGTTTTACCAGCAGATTAGATTCCTTGAGCTAGCCGGCACTCTTTGACCCTTCTTTCAAAATTACGTTTTGTCGTATGCTTTTTCTTTTCCAAGATAGTGATCAATGAGTTAGTAGTCTACCTGTATTGGGTTTTATTCGCTTTTTTATGATACTATAGGGAAACGGGATAGAGAAAGGGGAGGTTTGGGTAACCATAAACCGGTTTATGGTGGCCATACAGCTCATTAAAATTGAGGGTTCCTCAAGGCTCTGTATTGGGCCACTGTTATTTCTTATATATATCAATGACATTGCTGATAATCTTGAGTCTCTGACTCGTCTTTTTGCGGATGATACATCCCTGTCATATAGTTCATTATCTCAACGAATGATTGAAACTCAGATCAATAGAGACTTTGCTAGAATTAATGAATGGGCTGATAAATGGTTGATAAAATTCAATCCGAATAAAACCAAGTTTTTATTAATATCGAATACATTATCTGGTAATGATGTTGATTTGTTTTTCCAAGATTCTCAACTAGAAGCTTGTGTAAACCAAAGGCATTTAGGAATGATTTTTAGTGAAAACTGTAAATGGGGGGATCATGTCAACAATATTTGTTCAAGTGTAGTAAAAAAATATCTGTTTTGAGAAAACTCAAATTTACTCTCTCAAGACAATCTTTGGAAAAAATTTATCTCGTTTTCATTAGACCAGTTATGGAATATGGGTGTGAACTGTGGAATGGCTGTGGTGTCGAGTTGTCCGATAAACTGAAAAAATTACAATTATAAGCAGCAAGGATTGTAACTGGCTTACCATCCTATGCAAGTAGGGATTCCCTTTACTTAGAAACTGGTTAGGAGACATTAGTTGATAGGAGACGGAGGAAATGTTTATGTTTGATGTATAATATATCAAACAATATTACATATGGTATAAGTTCCTATTAATTTCATTGGCTAATATACTCACGTGATTTTAAGAATATTTAGTATATTTCAGCGTTGTTTCTAATTTTAGGTATATTGACGCTATGTTTCTATTTTTAAGTATATTGACGCTATGTTTCTATTTTTAGTTTTATTGACGCTATATGTGTGGTTGGACTTTTAGACTGTAGTTTTTCACTGAGAAAGGTCTTATGAAAAAAAAACATTTAAAAAAAAATATTGGAAAACCATGTACACATTAATTAGGAGTTTCCGCCGGGGAAATAAAAAGGGATATTAAAATGCTTTTTACAGAGCAACCACTGAAATCAATGAAAAATATATTTAACAGTTGTCACATGTTTGTTTTATTGCACATTTCACGTAAACACGCTAATAAAAAGGCTTACTTGTTTGTTTTTTTATTTGCAAATATAAGAGAAATGTCGGCTTTTATATATCCCACGAGCACTCATGTAACCCATTTTAGATGATGGCAAATCCACACGCGCCTTCAGATAAAGGTTCTTTTTCTAATTAAATTTCAATTGTATTGACAAAATTGTCCTCCACAAAAATGTAATGAGATACCATAAAACTACATATTTAATATAAAAATGATGGACTTTTTACTCTGTCAATATGTTAAATATGGACCTGTTAGGAATATATTGACCTCGGACTTCGTCCTCGGTCAATATAAACCTAACAGGTCCATATTTAGCATATTGACTTCGTAAAAAGTCCATAATTGATAAATATTGCCCCTGCTTACCTTAGTGATATTTTACCCCCTAAAGTTCGAGAAATCTCAAATTATCCCTTACGAAATGGTGAAGACTTCACAATTCCAAATTATCGACTGGCTGTTACTAATTCAAGTTATTTTCCCTCAACTATTCGAGCATGGAATTCTTTGGACATTGAAAAGCGAAATGCTGCAACTAAATATAGTTTTAAACGTAGTTTAATGGTTAAACCAGAAGTTCCTCCGTGGTATAATATCGGCCAAAGAAAATTAAATATTATTCACACTAAGTTGAGGTATAGCTACAGTAGTTTAAATTATGATTTATATAGATTCAATATTAAAGATAATCCTAACTGTGTTTGTGGTGCAAATTGTGAAAATGCTTATCACTACTTTCTAGAATGTTTGCTTTATAACAATATCCGACAAAACTTGTTTCTAATAATAAGAATATATGGAAATATTGACCTTGATATGATTCTTTTTGGAAATGCAAATCTTACCTTTGATCAAAAAGCTGATATTTTTAGAGCAGTCCAATGTTATATTTACAACAGTCATAGATTTGATTGATTGTTGCAGATTCTTCTTATCCTTTCCTTCCTATTTTTCCTTCTCTTTTCTATTTTATTCAACAAATATTGTTATTGTTATCGTTTGATATCATTAAATTAATCATATCAAAAATGTACCGACATTCTGAAAATATTTTAAGTGAGAATTATATTTTGTGTGCATGATATTTAAGTATTACCTTTTGTTACTTTTCTATTCTTATCAACATTTCTTAATGTATATTGTATCTATATTGCTGCTATATTGTATAATATTTGTTATGTTGTAAATTGTAGGGAGAGGGCTTTAAATAATGTTGTTATAACTTGTGCCCGATCCCTTTGCTTTATTTGCAATAAAATATGTTTAATTCAATTAAAATTATTGCAGCTGGAGTTAACATACTTGTTATGGTTTCATGTTCATTTGCTCCATATCCTTTCGTAAAATATGTAACCCTATTACTGGCTTTTGCTAGTGCCGGTACCAAGTCTGGCTATCCCGAGTTTCTATCGTTATTTATGTTTGTCTCTTGTTTTCGTTATTGTTTTTCTGGTGCAGTTTGCTTGTAAATTTTGGCATCTGATTGTAGTTCCTGGTCATTGCAGGTGTTATCAAGTTTTTGTAATTCAGTGAGCTTAACTCATACCTCATAGTAAGTTCACGACAGCCCCTAGCACCATGTTTTGCGTTCGTTTACATAATACTTTTGTATGTAATACATCGACAAACGATGAATTACATCGGCAAATATCACTTAAATGGATTAGTGCATTTGGAATATAAAATTGACATTTTTTAATCTGTCGACGAGCTATGAATTTCCATGAGATTTGTCGGGGGGTATAATAATAATATTAAAAATGGACCAATTTCAATTAAGGGCTGAAAAGGTGTTTCTTGAACGCATATTTTAGGCCTAAATTTTCCCTATACACAGTAAATAACATCCGGTCCAGGTAAAACCTGAAAAGCATGACATATGTTGACCGGCATTTTACTCTGGCGTTTGAAATTCAATCAAAGAGGGGTCAAGCTAATATGTAAATTCAGGGCTAGTTACACCCGTTTGCAGAGGCATGCTGCTGCCAAATTAAATAAGATACTTCCGCAAAAAAATATTTTTGTGAACTTCCAAGTATATACTTTAATTTTACTGCAAAGAAAAACTCCATTACCAAACAAACTCTGCCATTATTATTTTTTTCAAAAATACTCCTGTTTAATTAGGAACTACATCAGACTACCCTGAAACCAGATATAGAATTTGTGGTCTATGTCCTATCACACTGAAGATTATTATTTTCTTCCGAAAGTACCCATTACAGAGGTAAGACGACCGAGTTAAGACGAACTCATGTGCACTCGCCTTTGATCGGTTCATGATAAATAAAAATGGGGGTAATAACGAAACAAGTGTGGATAGTATTGCAAGGCAATACAGAAGTCCCCTACCGGTGGAATAATTCAGTATACCAGCAAAAATAGTTAAAGAAGAAAAGTTTTTCCGAGCCCAAGGCCCATAACTTCGTCAAAATCAATGGACCCAACCCATACTCAAACTTAATCTGTAACCCATAGTAGTTGATTAACAATGCAAATATCAGCTTAATATCTGAAATGGTTTGGAAAAAAAGTCTTGAAAACCTATATTTTACCGAAATTTTGTAAGTCCAAAGCCCATAACTCCGTCCAAAATCAATGGACCGGAACCAAACTCAAACTTGATCTGTAACCCATAGTGGTAGACTCACGTAGCAAATTTTAGCTTCATATCTTGAATGGTTTAGAAAAAAAGTCTGGAAAACCTATATTTACCCAAATTTTCTAAGTCCAAGGCCCGTAAATCCGTCAAATATCAATGGAATGGAATCAAACTGAAACTTGATCTGTAACTCATTATGGTAGACTCACATAGCAAATATTAGCTTAATATCTGGAAGGGTTTAGAAAAAAGGTCCGGAAAACCTATAATTCACCAAAATTTTCTAAGTCAAAGGCCCATAACTCTGTCTAAAATCAAGGGACCAGAACCAAACTCGAACTTGATCTGTAACCCATAATGGAAGACTCACATAGCAAATATTAGCTTCATATCTGAAACGGTTTCGAAAAAAAGTACGGAAAACCTATATTTTACCAAAATTTTCTAAGTCAAAGGCCCATAACTCCGTCCAAAATCAATGGACCGGAACCAAACTCGAACTAGATCTGTAACTCATAGTAGTAGACTCACATAACAAATATTAGCTTCATATCTGGAACGGTTTAGAAAAAAAGTCCGAAAAACCTATATTTTACCAAATTTTTCTAAGTTAAAAGGCCATAACTCCGTCCAAAATCAATGAACCGGAACCAAACTCGAACTTGATCTGTAATTCATGGTGGTAGACTTACATACCACATATTAGGTAAATATCTGAAACGGTTTCGAAAAAAAGTCCGGAAAACCTATATTTTTCCAAAATTTTCTAAGTCAAAGGCCCATAACTCCGTCCAAAATCAATGGACCGGAACCAAACTCGAACTTGATCTGTAACTCATAGTGGTAGACTCACATAACAAATATTAGCTTCATATCTGGAACGTTTTAAAAAAAAAGTCCGGAAAACCTATATTTTACCAAATTTTTCTAAGTTAAAGGGCCATAACTCCGTCCAAAATCAATGAACCGGAATCAAACTCGAACTTGATCTGTAACTCATGGTGGTAGACTTACATACCAAATATTAGACAAATATCTCTTATAGTATGGTAAAAAAGTCTGGAAAACTTGAGTGTGACGGACTGACAGACTGACGGACTGACGAAGTGCAAAACTAAAGTCCCCTTCGGCGAAGCCGGTAGGGGACTAATTACCGAAAAGATGGCTCAAAAGCCGAAGTCATGTACAAAAAGACAAATCAGGTGGAAATCACCGGTAAAATTGTCGACCGCAATGGTCCAGACATTTCAAAAGAAATAATGTATTAAACCGGTTTTATGGCTAGCAATTATGAAATTAGTTCCTGTAATTGGCCATTTTGACAATTTATATAAATTTCTTCAGTGCAGTTAACATCTAAACATATGGAAGACCATACAGTCAAATATGTTTAAAAACTGTATATATATATATATAGAACAAATAATCAAATAGGATCTAAAAGGAATGACGTGATCAGGTAGGGACAGATCTTTGCATGAGGGAGATACTCCTTACCTTTCAATAAAATTTACAAAAAAATTAGATATTGCCAGTTTCCAAATAATATTTACATTCGGGTCAGCACCGAAGTACTGACTACTGGGCTGGTGAATACGCCCAAGGACTAACAGTTCACCAGCAGTGGCATCGACCCAAAGGTAACAAATAACAAAATACCAAAGTTACTGTAAATCTAGTATTTACATATGGTCATTTGGACAAATTATGTCTCTTCATTGCAGATGAAATCTAAACATTTGGGTGAACATAAATCAGAAATAATAATTTTGATGAATCAACAGCCGTATGCGTGACGAAACATCGAAATTTGCATTTCGTCACAATATAAAGAATGATAAAAGAGGCCAGGAGTTTGCTTTCGCATTAATGGTTTCGAAACTTTTAAAAATCATTTTTTACGGAAGAAATATCTACCAACTGATGTTAAAACAAAATCAGAGATTGGTATATCTTTCATTCATGTAATAAATTCATCGAATCCTTCTGTTTTTTTTTCGCTGCGCTCAATTGCGAAAGAATGGACTTTCGTGAAAGATATATCGATAATTGATCTGCTCTCATAGAAAGAGCTATTATTCAAATATATTCACCTTACAACATACTTGTCAATTTACTGGGTACTCTAAACCAAACTAAACCTTTACAGCATTGTTAAAATTTTAAGAGAATTTCAATTTGAATTTTGAATAGCAATGTTACCTATGGCATGTTTTATATGTGAATATTGTTTTCACGGATGGCTAACAAAAATAGGCTAAGGGATATATCCCTCGCCTTTTCAATATTATCTTAAAGATTAAAATAGGAATAATTGATACCAATCCTTGAATCATTTCTATATATGTACACATTACATTTTTGAAAAGAAGGAAGATAAGATCGAACATTCGGTCCAACTACACTAAAATATTTGGAAACCAGAAAAGACTTGGTGTCCCTCTAATTCCGTGTACTCATTAGAACTGTATACGATCGATTCATTGTATTTCGGTATTTTACTACCTTTGTTTCATAGCACTAAAAGGGAACACATAAAATCACTAAAAGTTACAGTCACAGGTCACATCCAAGAAGTTTTTGCACGAGGAAAACATATATATGAAAGTAATGTCAATTGGGAAAAAATTAACTGAAAACTATGCAAAGATGGCCAGGGAGAAGGATCAAAACACAAATATTTAAATTGGATCGTTTAATTTCAATTTTTCATAATTTATTGAAGGTTACTTTTCGTCCATACATTTATTTTCAGTAGATATAAAGCAACAGAGCCAACAAAACTTTGGAATACTGGGATGATTTGGTTTCTATATTATATCCATTTGTCGTTGCTAGAAAACATTTATGTTCGTTTTGCCACTATTGACGATAGCCTTACTATTGACAATCCCAAGGTTTTAGATTATGTCGATATCATATACCCATAAGAACTGAAACTTAATAAAGAAAACAATGACTCTAAAAACTACCCTTTTCTCGATCTAAGTATCACCATTGTCTCTGGTAAAATAAAAAACAAAAATTTATGATAAAAAGTATGGTTTTTCATTTTACCATTACTAATTTCCCTTCTCGTGATAACGACTCTCTCATCCAAACTTTTACAACAGATTTCATAAATTATTAAATACTTTTTTAAGAAGTTTTATAGGGCTAGGGGCCGTCTTGCACTAATTATAAGGTATTAGCAAAGCTCATTGTTGAAAACCTCGTGGCGACTTTAGGATGAAGAACAACAATAAAAGCGTTGTTCCTTTGCTTGTTTTTACCATGTATTTGTAGAGACTTTGTCTCATGTGCAATTACTCCATATACTTTCATTCATTATTTACAACTGGAGTTTCTGTCACTACTAGGCCAATTAGAACCAAACCCTTGGGTGGCCCCTTTCAAAACATATGTCTTGTCTTTCATGCAGTGTTGAGTCCGTAAAAAGTTTCTCCGTACGAGAGATGAATGCTCTCTATATACTTCAGTAATGGTGTACTTGTTCGTGAGAGAATTTATTATATAGCATGTATAGATAACTATCATTCTTTCAAATTTTTGCATTTATTTTTTGTAATTTCCAGATGTAATTCTGACCACTTGTTTGTAGAGTGGTCCACATTTCACTATTTTATAATGCCAAGTTTTCTTACAATCGACTTGAATGCCATGTGTTTGTTTATATGTTGTTATCGTCCACTAGCTTATGACTTTAGTGCTTTTTTCGGGCAACGGATAACAGTGATTGAAAGAGCACTTTGCCAGTTTAATTAATGTTTGTTGACAATCCCGCATCCATGATCAGAGATGACATGGATGTATAGTTGTTCGACATTAAGCAAAAGATTCTGCTTAGTCCGGTACTAGGGGCCTTTTTGAACTTACTATGAGGTATTAGCAAAGCTCATTGTTGAAGGACTAATGATGACTTCAAGATGAAGAACAACAATTAAAGCGTTCTTGCTTTGTTTGCTTTAACCATGTATTTGTATAGACTTTTTGCATTTACTCCATATCCTGTTATTCATTATAGAAGTTATATAAATTTGAAAACTTAATATAAAGTGAATCACAAACAGCTTATTTCAATGGGCATTTCCTATCCGTGATTTTATGGAAATGTTGTTAAAATACCCGACTGATAACAAAAATCCAGAAAAACTGGGACGTTACTTATATTCTTTACGTACTAGTGAATATCAACTTGATATTTTATACAAATCCGTTAAACTGTCTTTGGAATAATTTTGCACGTATACTGCTCTCTCACCGATACCTCCGATGTCTACTTTAATAGATGATGACTTTTTATCAAAGCCTTCGGGAAGTTTAAAGTTTATTTTTTCTTCTGTAGTTTGACAATGTTTTACTGGCAAACTAGGTTCCATTAGCTAAACAGCAGTTCATCGACCCGTTTTGTCATATTATTTTTTTTTCAAGACAGTGGTCAGTGGTCACAGAGTAAGTAGTCTACCTGTATTCGGTTTTATTCGCATTTAAGTATACTATAGGGAAACGGGATAGATAAAGGAGAGGTTTGGGCGCCAATAAAACGGTTTAACCCTACCGCTGGCTTTTGCTAATGTTGTTTTTCTAGTACAGCTCGCTTGTGAATTGTTGCATGTGATTGTAGTTTTTTGCCATTGTATGTGTTTGCTGTTATCGTATGTTTGTAATTATTGTCTTTTATCATGAGTGGCTATTTTATAACTTATATATTGACTTAACATGAGATTCTTTAATGTGCAGAAAGTGGGGATTTAGGAAAACATTTTTTTTCTCAACCAATACCATAACTCCAATTTATTAACCATACGTTTCTAAATTTTGTTTAAACAGCCAACTAATTCTCTGCTTTTTTCCTGTCTTTGTCTGACGTTATTTTCACTTTTAAATACTATTTATGCTATAAATTATTTGTTGTATCAGATCTTATATGGTCTTTAACTCCCCCCATCGTAGTTTTGTCCTTGGCTATACTTGATATTACATATTATTCGGATTTCATTTCGTTTTATGCATTTTGAACATTTATTGAAATTATGGATTTCCTTTGTTTGGGTTCTAGGTTTCCGAAAGGGCCATACAGCTCATTAAAATTATTGCAGTTGGAGTTAACATATGTGTTATGGTGTCATGTTCATTTACTCCATATCCTTTCGTAAAATATTTAATACAGGAGTTTGTCTGTTATTGCAGTGTGGAGTTGGTAAAACAATTCCCCGTGGTAGAGATGTATGCTCTTTATTTTTCTTAGATATGGTGTACTTGTGCATGAGATAATATCTCATGTGTACCTTTTGTTCAATTACTAGTATGTGTACCTTTTGTTCAATTACTAGTATGTGTACCTTTTGTTCAATTACTAGTGTCTAAATTTTATGTAAATTTTAAAACCAAAGGCTTAAATCCCTCCATCGTAGTTTTGTCCTTAGCTATACTTGATATTACTGATTATTCGGATTTCATTTCGTTTTATGCATTTTAAACATTTATTGAAGTTATGGATTTCCTTTGTTTGGTTCTAGTGCTGCTGATGAGGAATAAATTTCCGAAATGGCCATACAGGTCATTAAAATTATTGCAGTTGGAGTTAACATACGTGTTATGGTGTCATGTTCATTTACTCCATATCATGTCGTAAAATATTCAAAATATTTTGATTTTACTGCACTTAACAGACACACAATGTCGAAAGAATATAAATACAGTAGCTTCGGTCTTTAGTTATCTAACAATATTGAAGTGTTATGATCATGCAACGTAATCAAAGAATGCAAGATGACTATTTAGAATGCATAGAATACAACGGATTAGGGTTCGACATTATGGAAAAAAAATATAAACATGAAACAACCTACAAGAATATTATTTTGCAATCTTCATGCTTTATTGATCTGTAATCATTATATAAACTGTGATTTCTTGGAATCGTGTGACACGTGTTTACTTAATACCTCAATTAATTTTCGCAATTGTGATATTGGTACATGCAGTTGTCATAATATTTATTCAGGGATAAAAAAAACATTTTGTTATTTAGCAATGAGCACTTAACATTCCTTTTTACCTGTATTGGTTTACACCTATCCCACAGGATGGCCAACAATTTGAAGCAACATTGTTTTTTGTTTTGAATCTAGAAAAAAGGAAGGGATTCATTCATTGAACAAAAAACACCAACTAAACACAAACAATAAATAAATATCAATGATAGGTAAATTTCTTGAGATTTCACCAGTTTTTACCAACCATGATTTCGTATCTGCGTTTGATGCTATTGGCTTTTTGGGTAAAGATCGTGATGTAAACAAAAGCTCTGAATTTTTTTTAATTGTCTTTAGCAAAACGGTTGCTAGGGACATTTTCGAAAATAAAATAAGCCTGTTACTAAGGACAAAAACTCACTTCTGGTTGGCAATGCCATATATTTCCTCATTAGTACATTGCAAATGTTTTACGAAAGAATATGGAGTAAATAACAAAATACCGAAGTTACTGTTATTTATTTTCTGCAGATGCGCATTTCGACGACTTATGTCTCATCAGTGCAGATCAAACCAAAACATTTGGAAGTCCTTTAACCGAAAAACGTGTAAAAACTGATAGAGAACAAATAAATAACAAATAAATAAACAAGAGACCATTTCATCTGTATTAAGTACAACTTCGATTTATTATAAAACTTTTTGGATATGATTGCTTAGGACTTTAAAGGCAAATGTTTTTCCTAGGACTTTGACTATTGTTTTTGGACCCTTTTCGTCGGCTATATTGTACTGAACATTTTTTCCTCCATAATTTCGTTGCATCTTTATTGTTTTGGAGATACAAGTTAACAAAAAGTAATGGTGCATTACATGATACCCCGCCACGTTTAACGAAATTTCAAAGTGAAAAGGAGCATATCTCCAGAACCTCGTGTACCTCTAAACCCAAAGTTACACTTGACCTGTCTTAATTGGAAGATAGTATGTTATTTCATTCACAAGTTATCAGTCGGAAACCCTAAAATTCACAAAATTTCAAAGTTTCAAGGGGCATAACTCCAGACCCCTGAACCCAAAATCGAACTTGACCTGAGGTTTGTGGTAAACAACCTACCAACCAAGTTTCAAGACAGTATGTAATTTTGTTCACGAGTGTTCAGTCGGAAATACTAAAATTCGCAAAATTTCAAAGTTTCAGGAAGCATAACTCCAGAACCGTTTTGCCCTCTGAACCTAAAATCGAACTTGACCTGGGGTTTTTATTAAACACCTTACATACCAAGTATAAAATCCGTGTGTTATTTCGTAATCAGACGGAAACCTTCAGGGGACAGACGGACGGACACACCACTGAGGGTATAACATAATACCTAGTCACTTCGTGTGGCGGGGTATAAAAACTCTAAAATCGGACATCGAAATTCGTTTTGTTTGGTACTAGGTCCAAAACCAATGGTCCAGTTATGTTGGACCCAATGAAGCAATTGTAGATTTTAATAATACTCACATTTTCTCCAATATATTTGATCACCTATCTTTCACCTTTTAGGAGTTTTTACGAAAAAAAGACAAAAATATTTGCTTTGACCTTGAGCAGTGATCTTTATGATTTTTTACCTTGAGCTCAAATTTTAGGTCTCTTTTTACTGATAACTTTAATATATACTTTTCTTATACTATATCTAAAGTTTAAAAGTTATATAAAAAAAAGACACTTTCATAAACGCATCAAGGGTAATAACTCCGTGGAGTATTGGAGAGCTTGGGTCCGATGAAACAAATGTACGTATTTACGTGTTAAACATTTGTTTTCAGACATTTATTACAGTTTCTTATGCAAGATGATAAAAGAGTTCAAGGTAAAGGTCATGGTAAATATAAACCTCTCTTCTTGAGTCCATATTGAAGGTGAAGTCCTGCAATCATCAACGATGAAGGTTTCAGGTTTCTACAACAGTTACTAACCATTGAGGAGTATAAAGCATTGATGGAAACTCAAAATCTTTCGGAGGCAATAACTAAAAAAACACATCATATCCATCTCAGAAATATAAAATTGAATCTATGAATTGAAATTTGTTAACCCAAAATAGGGACTTTTCGCATCAATTGTTACTAAACTTTATATATTCTTTTTTTACTTAAAAACATTTCTTTCATTTGTGAATCGGTGTATTTTAACCGATACAATGAGGAAGCTAATGACAAAATTAAAAAATGACTACAAGAAAAAGAGAAAGGTTTGATTACTAAAATACTTAATTAAATATTATTCGATTAACAGCCAGTGTTTTCAGAGACTTTAACAAACTCACAAGTTCAATATGCTTTGACAAGTATTTACTAACTTAAAATTCGTCCATTTCTCAAAAATTACAAGAAAATATTTTACAAAAAGATATGGAGTAAATGAACATGAGACCATAACACATATGATAACTCCAAATGCAGTTAATTTTAATGAGCTGTATGGCCATTTCGGAAATTAATTCCACATCAGTAGCACCAGACCCCAAGCATAGGAAATCCACGATTTAAAAAAAATGTTCAAAAATGCGTAAACCAAATGAAACCCAAATAATCAGTAATATGAAATATGGATAATGACAAAACTACGATGGAAGGAGTTTTAGAATTTTCATAAATTAAACAAAGTGTAATCTCATGTACAAGTACAAGCCGAACGTTGCGTACTTTAATAGTACATGTAACTACAAACAGAAAAATCTAAATTAAAGCAATAACCTATATAGGATAAAAATTGTAACAAAAGAAACAAAATCCTCCAAGAATAATATAGGTTATTAGCATGATACGTTGTTTTCGTTCAATTGATATGTAGATGAACAAGATCAATAGTTGTTTTGTAGCCATAACAAATTGCAATTAATACAGAGATGTGTAATTTGATATTTTCATTATCACTAAGTTCATCATATTTTTTGTTTAGAAAGCGTATATTCAAACATCTATTTTATGTATCGGTCTAATGGGATTTCTAATTAAGTATGGAGAATTAATTAAAAAATATTGTGTTTTCATAATTCCCTTGCGAATCCGTCCTCTTCCATTCAACAGATACATTACTTTCATGGATTCCATTCATTATAAGAATTGATTTTGCTGCCATTGTCAGATAGCAATAAATGTTATCTGTGACAAATACTAGTTGATAAAGCTCTTTACTACACAGACCACTGGCATCGTTGTAAATTATATGCCACAGCTTATTTTACATAACTTCATTTTTGCGAATTAGACGCAAACTAAGCAGGTTAAAATGATTTTCAGTGCGGGTGTTGAAAGGTGTGTTTTATTAGCAATTTTTGCCAAGATTTATCACTTCTTTACAAAGGAAGAGAAGGAAAACATGAGAACCCTCTTTTATTCACCAATGATAGTAGTTATTTAAAAGTTAGAAGCTAGCGCGTGATTTTTAAACAGGGCATTTTTTTTATTGTATCGTGATTCACGAGTAAATTTATATTTTATTTGCTCACCTCACCAAAAATACAATCTGGGGTATTGCCATCAATTTCTGTTCGCCGTCTGTCCGTCGCCCGTTACCCTTTTCACATTTTCATAAAGTCCATTGACACACCCAAAGCATATTCAATCCAACTTTACAGAAATGATTTATGAAAGGTCATTTAGAAAAGTGCTAGTGCTTAACATAATTGTACGTTGGACCTATAGAAAAACACCATATTCATCATCTGGTCTGGGACTTATTAATCAAATCTAGTTAAAATGTCCTGGAATATTGTACAAAGACTCTCAACAAAGATTGCTTCTTAGAATTTTGTATGGATTGGACGAAAAACATGTCAGCCAGCATGAAACATATTTATCATTTGACCAATGAAAAAAGCATATCTTGGCTATTTTCTCTGAAACCACTGAATCAAATTCAACCAAATTTTACTGAGGTATTGAACGTTCTTTTAAAAATCTCATCTCATTTTCAAAAGTCAAAAACACTCTAGCGTTGTACATTATTTAATCTTGGAGAAATTCATTTTCATCATCTGCTCTGAGACTATTGATGCAAATTCATCTTAAACTCATCTGCACTGCTTTGAATCACGAAGATTTTTCATTTCGCTTGGATTGGACCAAAAACAGTATTGTCAGTGACTGACAGAGCTAAAATTTTGCCTTATTGGTAAATTTTTTTGTATCCTTCGTGATGTCCTGATCATTCTCGGTTTCTATTGGAGTTCACACTATGAGTGGCTTACTTTTGAATGCTGTGTTTATAATTTTATGTTTATTATTTAGCTGTTTCATTTCTTTGATTTCTGTATTTTCGTTTGGCCATATCATTGATATTTGATTTTTGTAATTAGCCCATCATTTGTTTCGTCGTTGTTGTTTCATCATATGCTCTTAAAAATTTTAACCGTACTGGAATGACCGATGTCATGTTTGTGCATAGTCTATAGAATAATCATATTTTGAAAATTTCTTCTGAACCAAAAAACCAAATGCAACCATATTTCACATGCATTATGTGTTTGAGGTCCTTTTAAAAATTCATCATTTTTTTGCGGTAAAAAAATCGATGCCTGGGCTGCATGAGCATATTTAAACATTGGAACGAATGAAAAAGGTCATCTATGACCTTGACATCTTGATATGAATGAACTCGGAAACCGTTATAGTAAGCTTATCAAATTAAAGAGAAAATATTAAAAATCACGAGAAGCAACATTGTTACACATGAGTCAAAAAGATTTTACGACTTTCATAAGAAATAAGAAAATAATCAGTTATCGCGAGAGTAATGCTAAGTACAAAATTAAAAAAAAACTTCATTTTTAAAAAATATCGTCGTCATCTTGCGTTGTCTGTCAAATTGTTAATTCCATAAATTTTTCGAAACTTTCAGTCAGATTCCATTTAAACTTTCAGGATATATATTTTACATGATCTAGTTATACTTGAAATTTTGATGGTTTTTTTTTTTTACCAAAATTGTAGTTTCTAATACAGGAATGGAACATTTTGATGTTAAAAAAATCGTTGCGTTGTCTGTCGTTTTGTGTTGAGATAGATATTATATATGATATAGATGTCCCCTTTATACTTGACATTTTGATTAAAATAAATATCGTATCTAATACAAATCAGAATCATCACGTAATAGCTTCTTATGTGTACACGTGTTTGGAACAGCTCCGCGTCGTCCGCCATATTGGATATGTGGATCTCCTATGACAACTTAGGTTAGACACATGGACTAATTTTAACGTGCCAATGTTGCTTCCTAGTTTGGAATATGATATGGTCATCCTCATCACCAACCGGGGGCACATTTAAACAGTGGCATCGTTTTCACCTGGGAACTTGGTCGCACGACGACTTGGAGCAACACCTTTTGAGACATACTGTGATGCTCCAGTTAACTCCATTGGTGAAGTACCAGTTATCCTTTGACATGGACAACCCCATTGATGACCATATCTTCAATGCGACGGTCTGGAGTAGTTGGTCAGATGGTGGCCCTCAAAAAGCCTGATTGTCAGAAAACATCATATGAAGGGGAAAACATCAACTACAAAGTTTGAAGATTGGAATACATGGCGCTATACCCCATGTGGATAGCCGAGGTCTAAAAACCCAATTATCATCATCATAAAAATTTTAACGTCAACATTTTTGGACGATATATTGTTGCGTAATATTCTTGAATTTGTCATGAAATCTCGTTTTCACCTGACGAAACTTAAGACCTAGCTATATAGAGTCAATATAAACAGATACAACAGAAACAAATTCAGAAAATTGAGAAATAAACATTACACTTGAGGCAAAAAGCACTTATGATATGGAAAAAAATACCACAAAATAAAAACTTAATATTACAGACCTGTTAACCACTCTTAACTGGTATTAGTATTCTAGCAGTAATGTTTCCGTGATCTTCCGTATT
Source organism: Modiolus philippinarum (assembly GCA_002080025.1). Classification (NCBI taxonomy): domain Eukaryota; kingdom Metazoa; phylum Mollusca; class Bivalvia; order Mytilida; family Modiolidae; genus Modiolus; species Modiolus philippinarum. Next base: position 10,581 of record MJUU01050594.1, on the reverse strand, counting down.
TCTAGATTTTTTTCCGTATGTAAAACAAATGAGACAAACAAAACTTTTTGAGGTGAATAACATGTCTACATATGACCAAGCAGTGAAAGTGATGGTAAAAAAGAACATATTTATATGGCGTCATTGCATCTTAGGAGTTGATTTCGTAAATTTTATCCGCCATTTTTTCTCTACATCACTGCTTTGATTTGTTAAGGTATACGTCCAGTGAACAATATAATAAGGACGACAACGAGTTCATGAATTCTGAAAGTCACAATTTGAAGATAAAGATATAAAAGACAAAGGGGCAATCTCAGGTGAACACTTTGTTCAATTACTATTATCTATATTAATGTAAATTCTAAAACCGAAGGATTAACTCCCTCTTTCGTAGATTTGTCCCTAGCTATATTTGATATTACTGATTATTCGGATTTCGTTTGGATTTATGCATTTTAAACATGTTTTGAAATTATGGATTTCCCTTGTTTGGGTTCTAGGGCTGCTGATGAGGAATTAATTTTCGAAATGGCCATGCAGCTCATTAAAATTATTGCAGTTGGAGTTAACATATATGTTATGGTCGGTCTCATGTTCATTTACTCCATATCCTTTCGTAAAATAATTAGGGCAACAAGTTTGTAGTGGACTAGAAGTGGGAAGCAGTAGGAAATTTAGCCTCCCGTACGACCCCTATTGAGTCTGCTCTTGAACGAATGCTATAGGATTGAAGAAGTCTTTATACTGAACAAGGCGTGGCGATTCCACACACAATTAATATACTAAGGTGCGCGATCAAGCTCTTTCTGTCTGGAAAATTGGTAGGGGCAGGAAATTTTGCTTCTTTGTTAAGATCTGACTACCCCCAAGGACAAGGCACTCCCCTATCTACCACTACGGGTCGCACCCGGCAGCATTGTTTTGACAGAGACCTACATCAATTTTGCGCTTTAAAGAACGTTGTTGATCTATCAGAAGCTTCTTTTTAACTCAGGTTACACAATTTCGGATAGTGGTGTGATTTTACTAAAAGGTATATGAATAAACCGTAAATTTGCAAGAGTTGTAAACACCTCTGATTTTAAAATTGTTGTAGGCCTAATGGTAAATTCCAGATGATGAACAACGATAAAAGCGTTGTTCCATGCTTGGTTACCATGTATTTGTAGATTGATTGATTGACTGAATATTGTTTAACGTCTACTCAGCAATATTTCAGCTATATGAAGACGAGAACAAGTTTGTTAATAAATAATCACTTTGGGGTATGAAAAATGCCATGGGACGGGAAATTCTGACTGCCACTGGAAAAGTCGGGTGAAATCGTCAAGGGCGGAGAATTTAGCCTTGTAGCCGATCACCTACGGACCACTCAAAAAAGCTTGCTACAAGGGTTCTTTAACGTGCAGGAAGCGTGGCATTTCTTCCAACACGTGGACCTGAGTTTACATCCCATCCGAAAGATGGGTTGTGTATTTATTAATCCCGCACAACCACGGAATGGGTCCTTATTTTTTATATCCCGGGACCCTCGGGGTCAGCCTCCGTTTAGGAGGGGTCACATCCAGCAAGCCGGAGATACTAGGTCCTATTTCTATATCCCGGGGTTCCCTCGGAGTCCTCTGATAGGATGTATTTGTAGAGACGTTGCTCCATACTTTTTCGTTGTTTATCAGCTGTTGTACAAAAATTTTACTTTAATATCAAAGATAAACAAAAGCCTCTCAAGAGCCTGTATTGCTCACCTGGACCATGGCTGACACAAAAAGCATTTCCAATAGGGTCCAATGTTAAACTATGTTCCCTGCTGAAGGCCACCTTAGATTGGATGATTACATGCCAAATCCAAATTTGAAGGGGGCCACCACAGGATTTTTGTGATCAAGTTTAGTTCCAATGGGATAAGTGCTTTCAGAGACCTAATTCTTTTAATGGAATCCAATATAAACTATCTTAATGCTGGCAGCCATATTAGACGAGGTGTGGTCCTCCGGGATACCTTTATTAGAAGGTACCATCAATGTACAATTGTTTTCTAATTGGACAAGTTGTTTCAGAAATGGTCTTTAAATGTATTTGAATGTGTTAATATTTATGTATTTCGATCCATTTCAGACCATCTTTCAAAAATAATTTGAGCAGGGGTTTCCCTTATAATTTAGGTAACAATTATTGCCAAAATCAAAACATAACAAGGCCTTTCAAAACAAATTGGGCAGGGGTTCTTCTTATTAACTATTGTTTAAATATTTCTGAAAACAAAACATAAATTTAGCAGAATACTTTTTTTTTCTAAAATTTCAGTTTTCTTGTTTGGTTTCCAGGGCAACCGAAAGCTCCACCATCCATTACAACCCACAACAGATCACCATTCAAAAAAAAACTTTGGACAGGGGTTCCCCTTATAATCAAGGTTATACATCTTGCTGAAATTAAAACATTCAGTCCCCATTTTACAAAAAAAAAATTGGGCAGGGGTTCCCCCTGTAATCTAGCTTATACATCGTGCTGAAATCATAGGGTCTAATGTTCAAACTACATGTATGTTCCCCGCTGGCAGCCATCTTTGATGAGGTACGGACTGCCGGATACCTTTTTGGAAGGGACCATCTAAGGACCTTTGTGACTAAGTTTGGTTTTAATTATTCTAGTACTTTCTAAGAAGATCAATAAATGTATTTTCCATAGGGTACAATGTTTAAACCATGTTCCCCACTGGCAGCCATCTTGGGTGAAGTACGCACTTGCAAGATACTTTTTTGGAAGGGACCATCTAAGGACCAGTGTAACTAAGGGTGGT
>MJUU01050593.1:67811-105148 GCA_002080025.1 Modiolus philippinarum | reverse complement strand
AAGTGCCACAACGAGGCGAACTTTGTAATCGTTGATTACCTATGTTTCTCTGTTTTGTGTTTTTTATTTCCTCTTATCAGTGTGTAATCATCCCTTTATTGGATCGTGTAGTTACAATCTTCATCATGTGCTAAAAATAACTTAGGGCAAAGCCAGTTTGTAAACAAAATGGCGGCTGGTAGGTCAGCGATCGATCTTTGTAGAATCTTCCTGATTACACAATGGAGACTTTTTATAGAAATACACCATGATCTGTGGACCTAGGACTGACTTCTTGTAATAAATTATGTCTAATAACCGCCGTGCGTTGTCTCACAGGAACTTCAAACAAATATGTAAATTATGCAAATGACTTCTCGACATTTATCTCCCTTGCTCTGTTTTACACGAGAAATACACAAAACCATTGACAAATCAAATGATTTTCGTCCAAAAAAATTAATTAAATACAAAAGCAATAGAAAGGAATTCAAATCATATTTTATTCTTTTATTAAATACATTTTGTTATTGATTTTCGTTGTACAGACATACAACAATATGCAAATTACCTCCGACTTCACGATCTCGCTGCCTAGACAGAAATACACAAAACCAAACAAAATTCTCACTATTAAAACTTATGAATACACAAAAACAAAAGAACTGAACACTATTTATGTTTTATTTTTTTATTAATTAGGTAATATTTATTGATTTCCTGGCAGATTTATGGCTTCGTCAACTGTTGACACTTCCGCGCGAATGTTTACCTGTAGTTACCTGTAATTAGAATATTCGATTTCAATGACTCTGATCAGCACAAGCCGCATATTTTTTATTCAAATAGGCGATATATTCTCTTATCCGATATCCAATTAGGCGGAGAAATTAACACTATAACTATGGGAAATGGTTTGGCGTTTTGAAATCATATTCGATTTGCCGATATATTCCTTTATCCGATATTCGATTTCATGGAGTCTACTGTATAAGTACAACAAAAATATTAGATCAGCTTTTGCACAATCCATACATGGGGTTGTTTCTGAAACTGTAGCATTTTCATGATTTTTACCACTCAACTGTTGAATGAAATGTCTCAATGAAATCAATCCCCATAAGGGTTGTAAATATTAATTGAGGAAATTTGATTTGTTAAAAATACATTAATCTTAATTGTAAAGGTTAAAAAAAATACTGTTTCAATATCCCATAAATGTTAGAATAATGAATAAATTAGTGAATATTGTTTAATTTACACAGGAAATAATGGACAGATACAACTGTGGCAGTTTTTACTGGAGCTTTTAACTGACAAAGACTGCAGGGAGGTCATACAATGGATTGGAGATGAAGGAGAATTTAAACTTAATAATCCAGAAATGGTTGCTCAGTTGTGGGGGCAAAGAAAAAACAAACCTACCATGAACTATGAGAAATTAAGTAGAGCACTCAGATATTATTATGATGGAGATATGATTGCTAAGGTTAGTTTTGTTTAAAAAAAAGATTAATTTTTCATTTTCTGAAAAAAAAATTAAGGTGATATAAGGAATGAATTGATAGAGGTTCAGCTAGATAAATGAATTGGAGAATAAACTTTTACTTCTCATACTTAAAGTCTGTTTCACTTCCTTTAGATAATGGAAATTCTCTTCTACTGACTTTAATATTGCACATTTCGGCACTGGATTTTTCATGGTTGTGTAAAAATATTGTACACTTCTGAAACCACTTTTAATTTGATGATTTCCAATACATATGGAAAGAAAAAATACTTTTTAAAAATTGCTCCATGCTTTTAAAGGGATAATATTTTCGGCGCACCATTATCGAGAAGACTATACCATTCTGAAATAGGTATTGGCAGGTATTACCCGAAGTCAGATGATAAACAAGTCTCACTTTGGCTTTAACCATGTGTTTGGACCCCCCCTTTAATTACCGTATATTTTTGATTATAAGTCGGTTCGATTATAAGTCGGAAGGTCTTTTCGTGAAGAAAAACTTTGTATTTAGCGTTGATCACGATTATAAGTCGGTCGGAGATCGTTGTCAAGTTGTGTACCAAAACTTCAACATGAAATCGCTATAATTTATTAAATGGCGTACATTGGAATAAAAGAATGTCTTCTACATGAGATAAATGCTGCGTGTGAAGCATTTTACATGTGCTAAGAGCAGCTTATTCACGTTTCTAGCCAAGACATCGTATTAAGGGGGAATAACTGAAGTTTGTTTACTTATATCGTACGACCAAATAACCAAAGATATGATAAACGAAATGAGATCAAAAGTACGTGTTTCCAATATTAAAAATTTTTACAGCCGGTCTAAAATTAGTAATAAAATATAAATTATTTCTTTTATATGGAATTAAAGTTAAAAAAATGATAAACAGTATTGGAAATGTCACATAAGATACGATATAACATTCCTAGGAGAAAGGTGTTAGTTATTGTCGGTTTTCGGTAATTAGTGAAATCAACTTAGTACACAAATAGTGAAACGTAAATACACATAAAGTACCTCCATGATGCTGAAATGAAAACATCGTGAATTTAGTAAGAAAACAACTAAAAAATGCTTATTTCTTTTATTAAAAGTAATAAATAATGTGTCAATAGAACCAGATGATTGTTGAATACCGGCAAACTGTATTTGGTCATCATTGAATGTGTCTACCGGACATTTTACGTTCTCGACTTTCCTCCTTGGTTCTTGGTTACTCTTATAAGTCGGATCCCTTCTCTGGAAATGAATATTAGCTCCCAAATTTCCGACTTATAATCGAGTATATACGGTAAAGAAAAAACATACCCGGAAATGAAATAATTCAACAAAATACCCAAACATGTAATTGAAATATGCATGCATTAATTACAAAAGGAATATTTGAAAGAAATTGTTAATGTGCTGTTAATTTCTATTTGGTGTTTACAAACAAAGTGTCCGTGGATTACAATTGTAAACCCCGAACGAGTACACCTTGCTATTAATAGGTAGGTCATCTCGGGTCATCTATTTTATCAAGTTACTTGGTCACCCTTAAAATAGGACAATCCACCACTTAGAAATTTTCACCTGTTTGAAAAAAATTATGAAAATGCACATGACTGCAGACTTTTGTGCATGTCGTAAACGGCGAATTCAACATTTTTTAGTTATGTATGGTTATTCTTGATTTACATACCAAATATGATAAAGATTGGTGAAATAATAAAGCTAAAATCGCGAGATTTCCAATATCTAAGGGAAGTGGGACAGACTTTAGATTGAAATTGATATACATTGAACTAGAAAATCATCTAAGGAAGTCTGAATATTATCTCTAAGAATATGTTTTTCATTACTGGTAATTCCATGCTTGTCACCTTGTTAGCACATCATATATTTGCCATTAATAAGTGAAATTTTACAAACGAAAGTATTTCATATGAAATATGCTTGAAGGAAAAGATAATTTCATTTGTAATGAGAAACTTCGCTTAGTTATCTCCCTGTACCAAGGTAGTTTTGCATGGTTCAAAGTGGAGAAAATTTTAATTAGAATATCAATATCCTCTTTTGATATTTAAATAAAAATTATCTCCACTTTTACCATAAATAACTAATTATAATTTGGTACAGGGAGATAACCGACAAAGGTTTCTCATTGAATATGAAGAATCTGAAATGAAAATTGAAAGTATTTTTGCTTATAATGTTCTTGTCAAGGAGAACATACATGCTTTAGAAAATTCCTTTTTCAACATCTGTCTAATTTGTTAACAAATGATTACTAATGCTTCGTTTTAACTATTCCAGGTACATGGGAAGAGATTTGTATATAAGTTTGTGTGTGATTTGAAGATGTTATTGGGATACTCTGCAGGAGAACTTAACCGACTAGTCACTTTCTGTGCAGAAAGGAAATTACAGAGAGTTAGAGAATCTCTACGACCAGGTACATGTAAGTGAAAATTGGTTATAATGATAAAATCATGACAAAAACAAACAAATCAACAAAAGTTACAGCACTAGCATTGTGAAGCCTTACAAAAACAGGAGGTATCATCAGGTGGTAAGGGTGGCATCACTTACTGAATTTCTTCTTTATTGACAATATTTGATTGATCAGTTAGAACTTGTATTCAGTTGACATGTACAACACATAGAGTATTCTATTCATAATACAATTTTATTAACAATACTTCATAAAGTTAAATGCACAGTATTATTTTGTACCCAATATTAATGTAACTATAGTTTTATCCTCAATTGTATGACTGATCTGCCCTTAAGAGACCTAATTTGCTGAAATGGCCAACCTCGGAAAATATATAAATAACAACTTTTGTATTTTGTTATTTATATGTTGTACATAATTTTACGCACAATATACATGTAGCTGTATGGCAATATTATACAGGGTGAAAATTTATTTACCAATTTAGTGATTTGAATTGCAGTATTGTGAGCTTTTTATTGTTATACATAGTGTAATTTTAAATTAACAGTATAATTAAAGAAAGTGTACTATTTTGTACACTAAATAAATGTCAGTAGATCATTTTTGATATTATACTCAAACAAACAAAGTGTAGGGGTACATATGAATCACCCTGTCTGTCTGTCCACATTTTTTGTAAGCATCCAGTTATATCAAAGGAAGAACACTATATTTCAGATGTGCATGAAAGTATTAAAATTATTGTCTGACACCATGAAGGGGAGATAATTTGAAGTAGACTTTTCGTTGATTTCTTCTGCAAAGATTATTTCATAAGCATAACTTATTTTAAATCACTTGAAGGATTTTATGATAATTTAAACAATCTTTGAAATGCAGTTAATCCAATTTAAATGAAATCTGTGTTCATGATTTTATTATTATTTTGCAGTACAAATTGCCATGACAACTTCCTGATAGTGATAGTGACCAGATGACATTATAAAGATTGCCTTTATTGTGTACAGTATTTATAATTCCTATTTGTACATATGTTTATAATTTTATGGTTCAGTGAATCCTGTGTTTTATCCACATTTGACAAGTGTTTGATTACACTGTTTGTTTATTGTACAGTTCTCTTTCCATCATAAAGCAATATAAAATAACTGATAAATTGTCACCCTATCAACTCATTCATTGTCTCTTGTAGTCAAAATTCTTTATTTGATGTACAAAAAAATTACTGTGCAACTTAATCCAAAGGTTTTAAGCAACAACTTACTAGTTAGAAATTGAAAAATTTCCCTCCTCCTTTTCTACAAATGTTTGGAACAGGTGAACTCCTGTAATTTGAGATATTTATATTGAAGATGATGATCTACAGTTGAACGTAATGCATTTAACTCTTGGCCTTATGATGGATGTGATCTCATTAGTCTATTTTCTTTGTGAATGTAACCAGTTAGCCTTTGATGAGAGGCTGTGATGCTTTATAATATAATTGTTTTGTTAAGGTCAGTCTTTGTTTTACAAAGATTGTTGTTTAGACATACAAAGTATGTTTTACCCACTGTCTGTTGTGGGTTTGACAAGATATCATCATATATTGTAAACAGATCATTTGTACATATGTCCTGCATCAGGAGTAACATGTTAGTGCTCAGGGTTACTATTTATAATGTAAATAGGAAATTTTTTTTTTTAAATTGTATACATGCATAAAACAAACTCGTGATTGAAAAGCCATTGGATTTTTTCTTGAGGAAAGATATGTTTTAAGTCTTTTATGATCTATGTCCTTATAATTTATACTGTGTCATTGCTGTAAAAAAGTACCAATATTGTATCTGACAGTGTAATTTTTGACACACATTTATATAATTGAGATCTTATTTGATAATACAAAACTTGCATCTTTTAATAAGTTGAAGGATAATTTGAAATCCAAATATTTTTTGTTGTCATGTATCCTTTTAAAGAGACTTTGAATTTAACTTTACACTGATATAAATGGTGGAAAGTTTTCCTCCCAATTCATTGGACTTGGGTTTTTCTTGGATCTTTAGATTTTTTTTAAATTACCATCGATTTGTTATCATATTCTATATATGTGTTTTTTTTTATGGTCAGAACCCATTTTCATCCTTGAATGTTGATAGAATCTTTCCATAGGACTGTATGATTATAAATAGCCCTAAGAATAGAAGAAAATGACATTTTTTTGAGATATAATTTATTTTGATTGACATTGCAAACAGTAAATCTCGTCTGCCTTGTTATTGTTTAATTAGTTTCATTTTTATGTCTTGTCTAAAAAAAAACATGGAAGATTTATTTATCTATATTGTATAAAATATAAGTCTTTTAGAGTAGATATGTATATATACAATAACCTGAAGAATTGATTTCATATCAGCAACATGTAAAGAAGCAATGATATCAAGGAAGTGCACCAATAATTATACCACCCGCTCCCCATCCGGGATAGGGGTATACTGTTTTAATTTTATCTGTATCCTATTTGTAAAAAAATTACAATGGTTTGAAGGAGTTAATAAATGCTGCGTTGCCAAGTAATTTGAATTGAATTCGCATTAGCCAATTTGAATTAGCTTAATTTGCATTGGAAAACATTTCATGTCCTTATGTCATCACAAAGTGAATAGCAATTGGCATTCCAATACTCATCATGTCTGAACGTCAGTTAATGATAATGGTTTTTTTTTTTTGACATCTATGAAGCAAATTAGTGAATTTGAATTGGAATGCACTTCAATTTGAATTTAGAAAAGTACATGTGGACAGGAAAAGTGTTTTAATTCGAACTGAATTCCAATTAAATGCCCTATGTAAACTCAGCATTATTGTATTTGAGAGAAGATTCATGTACAGTGATGCTCAGAATTTACAGGTGAAATTTGCCTGGACTTCTGTCTCATTTTTACAGGGCAATATATTTTTAGATGTATTATCCAATACTTTATTTCAAAATGCTGTACTTTTTCTAATGATCTTTAAGTTTTTTTAAAGAAATTACACAGTTTATGATTAACATAGAGGTACATTCATGCATTTTTTGTTAAATGAAAAAAAAATTCTGATACCGTTTAGCCAGTTCTCTTTATATAAATACAATTTTGTTTAACAAGAATTTTGCATATGTTCAGATTTAATGAGCAAAATAAAAATAAACATTTAATTAAGATTAAACCCTAAGAAGTGTAGTGAGGAAGGATAACATTTTCGTTTCTCGGAATTCATGTTTTTCCTCAGTCCATTTGAAAGGTTATTTCATTGACCTATTTTAATGTGCAAATGTACAATGTTGCTCATCAAATGAATTCCAGATATACAATTATTGGATTTCCCAACACAAAATTATTTGAAAGTCTTATTTTGTCAAAAATATTTTTGGCTTTATTGTGACAATTGTGCCTTATTGTTTATATTATACACACAAAATAATGTGTTTGTATATATCAATGTATTTTGTAGTTATCTATATCATAAATAATGTTCAATATCTTTGTTTAAATTCCTTGATGAAATGTATATACTATTGTTTTAATCACCAAGTTTTAAGGCCTTTCATGCAAACTTGCTAGATTCTTCAGTTCCATTTTAGCCACTTTTCCAATTATTTGCAATNTCGAATAAGTAAATGAATATCGAAAAAGTAAATGAATGTAAAAATGAAAAATTCCGAATAAGTAAATGAAAATCGAATAAGTAAATGAATATCGAAAAAGTAAATGAATGTTAAAATAGTATTATATGCTTATACACCTATTTTGGACTTAGAAGTATTTTGAAATTTGAATGTCGAAAAAGGAAAAAGGAAAAAGTAGACTACTTGTCATTCGTGATTTGTTGACAGTTTCCTGTTTATACAAAGTTGATTCCCGAAAGAAACTCAGAAAGAATGCAAAGGAGATAAAAATTTGATCGTGTTTGAACTTTTATTCTGGAGAAACACTACAAAGGGCGGATATAAAAATTTGCACATGGATTAACAGGGATATTGGCAATCCGTATACAAATTTTGGTCAAAATCTAAAGGATGGCCTTTCTGTGGTTCCACTTTGAAAGACAGACACTAAATTGATCTTTTATGCCGATTTGTGCATCGTATATGCATCTATGCGTTCACCTGCGGCAATCTATGTTGTTTTCATATAAATTCAAAATAAAGGAATGAAAAATATAAGTGTTTTTTTTTTTTCATTGGAAATAACTTTTATAATTATGCATCTATGGTAAACAATCCAAAATGTAACATTTCTACCTCATTTAAACGAGAGCTCAATTTCTATTGTTCTATTTCAACCACTTCCCCACCTGCATGATCTATCCCTCTGGATATTTTTAAGAAAATCTAAATACCCATGCTGGTCAATGGAGTTATTGTCCTTTATGTGTCAAATTTTCGTAATTTTATAAATCGTCTGCAACAATTTCAAAAATCTTCTCCTCTGAAACAGCTGGGCCAATGGTAACCAAACATGGCCTGAATTTTCAAATTTGTGTTCGATTAGTCCGAAGACCAAACAACATGACCGCTGGTACTAAAAATAAAACATAGGGGTAAATTGCTGTTTTCTGCAAATAACTCAAAAAAAAAAAAAAAAACCATTACAGATATCAAAAATAGTAAAGGTGCATTACATGATACCCCGCCACGTTTCAAAATATTTCAAAGTTTAAAGAGGCATAATTCAAGATCCCTATGTACTTCTGAATCCAAAATTGTACTTGGCCTGTATTTTATGGTAAACAACTCACACCAAGTTTGAAGACAGTATGTTATTTTATTCACAAGTTATGAGTTGGAAACCCTAAAACTCGCACATTTCAAAGTTTCAAGGGGCATAACTCCAGAACCCCTTGGACCTCTTTACCAAAAATCGAGCTTGGTCTGAGTTTTTGGGTAACCAAGTTTGAAGACAATGTATTATTTCATTCACAAGTTATCCGTCGGAAACCCTAAAATTCTCAAAATTTCAAAGTTTCAAGGGGCATAACTCCAGAATTCCTTGAACCTCTGAATCTGAAATCAAGTTTGGTCTGAGTTTTTTGGTAAACAAGTTACATACCAAGTTTGAAGACAATGTATATTTCACAAGTTATCAGTCAGAAACCCTAAAATTCGCAATATTTCAAAGTCTCAAGGGGCATAACTCCAGAACCCCTTGGACCTCTGCACCGAAATCGAAATTGGCCTGACTTTTGTAGTAAAGAAGTTACATACCAAGTTTGAAGACAATATAATATTTCATTCACAGGTTATCAGTTGGAAACCCTAAAATATGCAAAAATTCAAAGTTGCAAGGGGCATAACTCCAGAATCCCTTGGATCTCTGAACCCGAAATCGAGATTGGTCTGAGTTTTGTGGTAAACAAGTTACATACCAAGTTTGAAGACAATGTATTATTTCATTCACAAGTTATAAGTCGGAAACCATAAAATTTGCAAAATTTCAAAGTTTCAAGGGCGTAACTCCAGAACCCCTTGGACCTCTGAACTTGAAATCGAACTTGGCCTGAGTTTTGTAGGAAAAAAGTTACATGCCAGGTTTGAAGACAATATATTACTTCATTCACAGGTTATCAGTCGGAAACCCTAAAATTCGCGAAATTTCAAAGTTTCAAGGGGCATAACTCCAGAACCCCTTGGACCTCTGAATCTGAAACCAAGTTTGGTCTGATTTTTTTGGTAAACAAGTTACATACCAAGTTTTAAGACAATGTTTTATTTCATTCACAAGTTATCCGTCGGAAACCCTAAAATTCACAAAATTTCAAAGTTTCAAGGGGCATAACTCCAGAACCCCTTGGATATCTAAATTTGAAATCAAGTTTGGTCTGAGTTTTTTGGTAAACAAGTTACATACCAAGTTTGAAGACAATGTATATTTCACAAGTTATCAGTCAGAAACCCTAAAATTCGCAAATTTTCAAAGTCTCAAGGGGCATAACTCCAGAACCTTTTGGACCTCTGAACCCGAAATCGAAATTGGCCTGAGTTTTGTAGTAAACAAGTTACATACCAAGTTTGAAGACAATATAATATTTCATTCACAGGTTATCAGTTGGAAACCCTAAAATTCGCAAAAATTCAAAGTTGCAAGGGGCATTACTCCAGAACCCCTTGGACCTCTGAATCTGAAACCAAGTTTGGTCTGAGTTTTTTGGTAAACAAGTTACATACCAAGTTTGAAGACAATATATTATTTCATTCACAATTAAGTTATCAGTCGGAAACCCTAAAATTCGCAAAATGTCAAAGTTTCAAGGGCATAACTCCAGAACCTCTTGGACCTCTGAACCAAAAATCGAGCTTGACCTGAGTTTTTGGGTAAACAAGTTACAAACCAAGTTTGAAGACAATGTATTATTTCATTCGCAATTAAGTTATCAGTCGGAAACCCTAAAATTCGCAAAATTTCAAAATTTCATCGGCATAACTCCAGAACCTCTTGGACCTCTGAACTTGAAATCAAACTTGGCCTGAGTTTCGTAGAAAACAAGTTACACGCCAAGTTTGAAGACAATATATTACTTCATTCACAGGTTATCAGTCGGAAACCTTAAAATTTGCCAAATTTTAAAGTTTCAAGGGGCATAACTCCAGAACCCCTTGGACCTCTGAACCTTAAATCGAACTTGGCCTGAGTTTTGTGGTAAATACATACCAAGTCTGAAGACCTTATGTTATTTCGTTCACAAGTTATCAGTCGTAAACCTTCGCGGGATGGACAGACGGACGGACACACGACTGACAGTATCACATAATACCTGGCCACTACGTGTGTCAGGGTATAAAAATCTGACAGCATGGCAAAATGATCAACATTACAAGATCTACCTGTCCTGCAATTAGGAAGAAAATCCGAAAACATGTCTTGGTGTTATTGCCCTTTTTAAGTAAAATTTTCAAAATTTTGAATATTTTTATTAGAAAAAAACTATAACCAATGGAAGTTTAAACTTGAAAATGTTCAGCATACAAAGATCTGCCCCTCTGGAAATTTTGACGAAAATCTAACTACCCATGCAGGAGTTATTGTCCTTTATTTGTCATTTTTTTGTAATTTTATACGTTTTGCCTTATATTTCAAAAATGATTCGAGATAGAGGTTAAAATTGAATAGCAAAAGTGTTCAGCTATCAAGAACTACAATTTCTACATATGTTCAACAAATTCTCATCTCATCCAAGATGGCCACCAACGGGGAACATAGTTTAACATAGGCCGTATGGGAAAATGTTGTAAATTGTTTCCTCTGGAAAACCGTTTCATACATCAAGTTGATATTAACTAGGCATGGTAACATGATGGTCATCAAACAAATGTATGATTTTTGCACCGATCATAAATCTAAAATGGCCACCACTGCCGATCTTAGTTTAACATAAATTAAGATATGTTTCTAACATATATTAAATAAATATTTCAAAATGCCCACAATTCCACTCAAGAGTTTTAAGAGTCCACAAATTTTACTGCGTCCACACAAATTTTGGGTCAACACTTGTACATATTGAAAAAAATTATGAACTTGATGATGGACTATCTGATGGCACATCGGCAATACCTTACTTTAAGTGATTTGGTGTTTTGGTATAACTTTAAACAATGAAATTTAGAATATAAACTAATATTATTAGGAAAAGCCAGCAACCCACGAATTAATTATTAGAGAAGTGTAATTCAATTTCCATAGGCGACAATAGTCGCGTTTCCTCCTCTCACAACTTTATCAGTCTCATCTTCTCTCCAAGCTGTTATTGTCAAAGAAGAATCATTTATCGCCCAAATGACTTATATGTTGCCATTGGTTTTCCGTCCTTAATTTTGACTTCTATGTGATTACCCCAAATTTCAACGAAAATTCCTTAAATTTAACAAGGGGCATCTCTTTTTTGTTTTTTTAAATTATTTTATTGCAGATAATTAAGTGGCATTTTGTAATTTTTAAATGCAGTATTAAATAAAGTTCTAAATAAAAATAATAGAAATTAATTATATCAAATCAGTAAGCTGGCAGACCAATTATAGAACTCTAGATTGGATGCCCAAAAAGATTCCAAGGCAAGCACGAGCTAATTACACTCTCTTTACCTAATAAACACTACGGAATGTCTTTTTCCCCGATACACAAAAATGTAGAAACCGACCGTTTCAATTCCAAGAAAAAGGTAGTATGAGATGACGTAATCTATTTTTAAATTTGTTACAAATAAAAAAAATCGTTATCAATGGCGGTTAAGTGGTCTTTAGCTTATGTCACAATCAAACACAATTTCCTGATGTTCAGTGGTGTTTATTGAACGGGGTTAAGAACAATTCGGCACAATCATACACGAAACAAATGGAAACTTCTAGTTGTTTTTATCAAGTTCATACCATCATGCGGAATTATAAGGGCACATGACTGAAACAACACAAGGTCTTTGTTTGAATGACAGATTATAGATCTCTGTTATAACTGAGCAGAATACACTTGATGTATACCAATAACATCTAGATGTGCATTCAATTTAATCTTTAATGTTGAGATTAATAAAAAAATGACTTCTTATTGAAAAAAACGACTTCTTATTGTAGTTTTGTATTTGTTAATAAGTACTTTGGCAGGTCGAAATTATTTATCAAAGATACATGACTGTATTTCATAAAACGTATGTAATTTTATCCAGTTCTACTTCAAATGAAAGGTTTCTATATAATGCAGTCAAGTGGTACTTGGCCGTTATTGATAACACAAAAATAAAGTTAGACGGAGTTTACCGATTATTTACTATAAATGATTTGGTGCTTGAAAACGATTTTTTGTGTTATGAAATTTAAAAACGGGAACAATTTTTATTTGGAAAAATCAGCAACCATTATGTGTACCATTTTTTCCCTAGTAAACGAAAATTTGTATTAATAAGTTGAATTAACTATTAGAGTTTTTTTATTTTACGAAAGGATATGGAGTAAATGAACATGAGACCACAACACATATGTTAACTCCAACTGCAATAATTTTAATGAGCTGTATGGCCATTTCGGAAATTTATTCCTCATCAGCAGCACTAGAACCTAAACAAAGGAAATCCATAATTTAAAAAAAATATTTAAAATGCATAAAACCAAACAAAATCCGAATAATCAGTAATATCAAATATAGCTAAGGACAAAACTACGATGGAGGGAGTTAATCCTTCGGTTTTAGAATTTACACAAATTTAGACAAAGTGTACACATGAGATATTATCTCATGTACAAGTACACCATATCTAAGAAAAATAAAGAGCATACATCTCTACCACGTACGTTCCAAGTAAACTAATTTTGACTTTCAATGTCTCATTTTATGCTCCAGACAGACCCCCCCCCAAATCAAAATACTATAAGGTTACAGAAAAAATCAAGAAAAGAAATATGAAATGTATAGAAGGTTTAATCAAAGAACCAACAAGGATAGCAGTATTCCATTTCCTAAATCTTATCTTCTTCTTCTTTTTCTTCTTCTTCTTCTTCTATGTAATTCGTGTTGCACGATTTGTTTAAAATATTTTTAATCTTAAAACTTAAAAACTTATGTGTGTGCGCATGCGAAATAAGGTGTGACGATTGTTGACTATTTACAGATAAGTCTACGGACTATATACATAGGTTATAAAATTGTCACTAAAATATATCACCTCATTATATCTTAAAATGTCACAATGGTAGACATAAAAGTTCAGTTAAAACCATAAAATCCTCGTTAACACAAATTCTCGTTAAGATGTTAAAAGTTCTCCATCATCTACATAATCTAAAAGCTCCAGTATATCTTAAAAAATAAAAATGTTCAGCACATCATTAAAAGATAAAATCCAACCTGTCTATGCAGAATTTAAAATTAATCATAAAGGCCGGTAATTGTTATAGTCACGGATCCACCAATATGTTGGAAAATTGTTAGGCATCAGACCGGCAGCGTATTGTCTTATGAAAAGTACAAGTACCAGTTTCATGGTAGTAACATCATACATGTACTATTGTGAAAGCTGAAATAATAGTCTGACATTTAACCATGATATTTAACTGATGATTAACTGATGATTAACTGATATTTTTGTCGTATTCTTGTAAATTAGAATATGAGCTTATATTAGTAGGAAAAGCCAGCAACCCATATAAACCACGGACTGTCCTTCCCCAATGCACGAAAATATGGCTCAACGAAGATATATGAACTTATGGTAACCCATCTTGTTGAAGGCCTCATGGTGACTTCAAGAGGAAGAACAACAGAAAGCGATGGTTCATTCCTTTATTTAACAATGTATTTGTAGAGACTTTGTCTCATTTTCATTTACTCCATTTTCCTCCATAATTGACTTTATGTTACCAAATTATTTTACCAAATTATGTTACCAAATTTAGTGATTTTTACAACCAGTGACTTATTATTTGTGTTCAAGACGGAAAAAATCCGCAATACTAAAACATCAAAAGGTTGAAGCAAATAAAAAAGAAATAACAGAAAGTTGCTTTGATAACCAACTATGGACAGAACAATTGATAGAAATAAATTTAAATATTTTGATTAGAGTTAAGTTCCAGTTTCATGGTACATTTTGTAGTATCAACGGTCCAAGTTATAAACTTTTACCTTATTTTCAGGCACTTTTTTTAAAAGTATATTATAGA
Source organism: Modiolus philippinarum (assembly GCA_002080025.1). Classification (NCBI taxonomy): domain Eukaryota; kingdom Metazoa; phylum Mollusca; class Bivalvia; order Mytilida; family Modiolidae; genus Modiolus; species Modiolus philippinarum. The sequence continues at coordinate 90,543 of MJUU01050593.1, read as the reverse complement.
TTTTAAAAATAAAAGTAATAAAAAAATTAAAATCAAATGAATATGTTACTATATTTTTTACTATCATGCACTGAAAATCACTTCTCCACTCTTTGTCACAAATAGACCCTTTCACGATAACTGCGGTCTTGCGATTTTGAGTGGAAAATAAAAGCAGTTCCCGCAAAAATGACGTCGTAGGACAATTAATCAAGACGTCAAATATACTATGACGTTGCATTTTACCCACTCAAAGGCATATGAGCGCATGTGCAAAATTCAGGACCGCAGTTATCGTGAAAGAGTCTATTCATATGCAGACGCGTAGTTCTGTACAGTACCTTTTCATTTTGACATCTTATGAGAAGACAAAATCAATATATTTATAAAAGACTAAAATTAAAAGTTGTGAATAGAAAAATACCGAGGTTACTGTGAATTTAGCTCTGCGTATGCGCATTTCAACAACTCATGTCTCATCAGGCCAGATCCGGAAGTCCGTTAACCGAAAAGCTGATAGAGAACAAATAACCACAAGGATCTAAATACAAAAGCCAAAATTCAGCTAATGACAGAGCAAAGCATGAGGGAGATACTCCTTAGTTTAAAAAAAATGTTGCAAAATTTAAATTCTACAAGTTTCAATACTATCGGTTCTCGGGTCAACACCGAAGTACTGACTACTGGGTTGGTGAATACCCTGGGGGACTAACAGTCCACAAGCAGAGGCATCGACCCAGTGGTAACAAATAACAAAAAACCAAGGTTTGATAGAACGAACAATTACATATAAACGTTTCAAACTTGAGTTACCTTTGAATGCAGTTGTGTAAATTTTAACAATTGAAGCGTTTTTGTTAGGAAACTGTTTTTTTGTGATTTACAGACATAACAGGTTACAGCATTGGAGTGTGTGTCGAAAACTCGGTACAGTACTGGGATCGAGTGTTCATTAACAAGGTCAAATCGTGTGAACATTACATTTTGAAATGCATTTTCCAGAATACATTCAGGATGGTGGGGTTTTGTAACAGTATCTTAACACAATGGTCATGTAGAAACCAACCATTTCAATCCAAAGGACAGGGGAGTATCGATGACTTTGAATTTGAAGATCTATTGTTAAATTTGTAACAAGCATGTATCACTAAATAAAATCTTAACAGTTAGGTGGTCTGTAGTAATGTCAACAAAAACACAATTTTTTTTATATAAAGTAGTTATGATTGAACTGCAATTAGAACAAATCCGCACAATCAAACTCAAAACACAAGAGAAGTTACGGTTCTTTTTATTAACTTGTTCACATGATAAGGTAATTATAAGGGGTTACCCATTTTTGCACTTGATTGAAACACCTGTCACCAGGAAATTATATGACAAATTATATATTCTTGGTGTAAATCGATTACATCTTTAAGTGCAGCTATTTTAATCTTATGATGAATTCCTTATTTTAAACATATTTTGTGAAAACCGGCTTCCTATATTAAGTTTTGTAACATATTGGCAACTGTTGACAACTTCTTCAAGAGCTCGAGAATCAAATATTTTTTATAAAACTAATGTAATTTTATTTTATTCTACTTTAAAAGAATTGGTCGTAATGCTGTAAAGTGACAGTAAGCCATTGTTTATCATATTAAAATGAAGCAGGCTATAATGTTGCACATGGACTTCCTGACTGCATACCGTCAACACTTACTATAAGTGATTTGATGTTTGAACAACAAAACTTAAAATAGAAACTATTACTATTTGTAAAAGACAGCAATCGATATTTTAGTCCCCAATGCTCGCAAAATTGTAACAGTGCACGTAAATAAACCAAAAGTAATATAAACGTTACCATATTTTATGATTTTGACAATGAATATTTCATGTATTTAATAATTTTTAGTCCAGACCAAAACAAAACGCAAACCGAAACATCAAAAGTTATACGACAAATTAAATCTAACCGAAGATTTAACAAAAATAAATAAAAAGAAAAAAAAAAAAAGAAAAAAGAAAAGAAACAAAAGGAAAAAAAACAAGGACAGAAGTACGAAAGAAAATTTTTTAAAGGGGACTACCCATGAGCTATTTATTGTGTCCAAGTTTGGCTCAAATTGATCAAGTAGTTTCAGGGGAGAAAATCTTCGAACATGTTTCCCCATAGTGTCTTATCTTAAAATAAGGTCCCACAAGTGGCCTTCTTGGATGAGATCCAGACTTGCCGGACACATTTTTGAAAGGGGTTCACCCAAGGATTATTGTGACCTAGTTTGGTTCAAATTGGCTTCGCGATCTTAGATTAGAACATCTTTGAATGTCTTCCCCATAGGGTCCAATGTTAAAACCATGTTCCCCGCTGTTGGCAGATTTTGGACACAATTTTCCAAGAAGACCAACTAAGAATTATTGGGACCAAGTTTGGTTCTTATTTGCAAAGTAGTTTAGAGGAGAAGATCTTTAAATGTAGGATCCAATTTTAAACTAAGTTCCCCGCTGGTGGAAATCTTGGATGAGGTGCGGATTTGCCGGACACATTTTAAAAGGGGACACCCCATGTATATTGCTACCAAACTTGGTTCCATTTGGCCCATTGGTTTCAGAGGAAAAACTCCTTGAATCGAAAGTTTACGACGGTCTCACGATGAAAAACAGACGGACAACAGACGCAAAATGCTTGCAAAAGCTCACCCTGCCTGTAAGCAAAGACCTGCACAAAGGCTCAACTTCCTGAGTTGCAAGTTATAATAATACCCCCTTTAAAACAATGTCATTCATTGAATTGGAAACAGAATGTGTGCTTTAGAAAGATCAGTACATTCTGTCAAGTCTTTAAAACTTGTATGTACGTCAGCTCAACAATTTCAGATTCAACGTTATATATACTTGCATAGTTCATATTTGATAAATTTTGATGGCAATATTTACCGGTATATAAGGTACATACTCTCGCCTCCAATGACTTTTAAATGGCACTGACAAAACCGGAACATTTGTTCGGCGAAGTCAGGAAGTCCATCTGCAACACCATAGTCCTCTTCATTTTTCTATAATCAACAATGGTCAACTGCCATTTTACAGCATAAAAACATTTCTTTCAAAGAAGAATTGGATGAAATTACATAAGTTTCATGAAAATATATTTGACAATATAATTGCTCCTTCGAACTCTCCAAGCAGTTGTGAACATTTTCAAACATGTTACAAAAACGTAATAGGAAGTATATTTTCACAAAATATTTTAAAATAAGGATTTGTTTAATCATCGTCATAATTTAAGATTGAAATGAATGCACATCTCGATTTTATTGGTATACATCAAGCGTATTCTGTTAATTACAATAATATATTTCATCGGGAATTCGTTTGAGTTTTCTATGATCTGGTCGAGCATATAATTTCAGTTTTTGTAAATGTCCAGCACATATTGTTGCCGACGACAATATGTGCTGTTAAGGTCTGCACATATTTTAACCTGCGACAATATGTGCAGGGGCGACAATATGTGCCGTAACAGATACTCCTCTGTGTCAAAATCTTATTATTTCAATAAGAAGAATAAGTACCGTTTAAACACCTGCGACAATAAAACTTAGAATATAAACTATTATCATTTAATGAATATCTCATGTCTTATTATTTTTACACGAAACCGAAAAAAATGCAAACAAGCACATCAAAAGGTTGAAGAAGAAAAGGGTTAAAAAAGGACGAATGCATATATACGGAGGATTCTCCTTTGTGTCAATAATTTCTTACTTATTTAGAAGTATATATACAGGTTTCATTAAAGTAACTTCGTTTTTCTACTAATCTATAAATCTGTTTGGTTTCATTAATTGGAGTTTTTTGTGTTTGTGACTTTTTTTTTAAAGTTTTTGAAATATTGTCATCTAGTGAAAATAGTTAGACATATGAGATATATATATTCGTTATCAAATTCACTAAATATGGTAACGTATAGATTATTTTGGCTTATTAAACTTCAACGAAACAAATTTGCGAGCATTGAGGATTAAAATAATAAATTGTTGTATTTTCCGAATAATAATAGTTAGCATTCTAAATTTCTTTGTTCAAACATCACTTATAGTAAAGTGTGTTGATATTATACAGTCAGGAAGTCCATCTACAACACAATAGCCCTCTTCATTTTTCTATAATCAAGAATGGTCAACTGCTACTTTTCAGCATTAAAACATTTATTTCTTTCAAAGTAGAATTGGATAAAACGACATAAGTTTTATGAAAATAATTGCTCCTTCGAACTCACCAAGCAGTTGTGAACATTTTTAAACATGTCACAAAAACGTAATAGGAAGTATATTTTCGCAAAATTTTTTAAAATAAGGATTTTAATAATCATCGTCATAATTTTAGATCGAAATGAATGCACATCTCGATGGTATTGGTATACATCAAGCGTATTCATATATTTTATCGGGAATTTGTGTGAATTTTCTTTGATCTCGTGGAGCATATATTTTCAGTTTTTGCCACTGTTCGAATACGACAAAATATGTTAGGCCACAAAGATATCAACATGTACAAATACCGTAAGGATTGTACCTATTTTTTTAGGGATGGTAACGGGTAACCGGTTACTCGGTTAATCGGTCGAATAGGTTGTATTCGAGTACAAAATTTATTTCAGTTGTATAGTTATGTGTACAATCAGACATCGGTATTTTTATTGATTAGATACAAATCAAAGACCAATTAATTTTACAATTTGTTTACATAACGGATAATTTAATAATTACTTTTAAATTTTCAGTCCTATCATAGTGTCTAATAAGCTAACTTAATTTGCCAATTATCTACCTATACAAATTATAGAGTTTACGTAAATTAACAAAATGTTTAATTATAATGTACTTTCATAACAGCTATACATGCTACAATTATAAAATTTATGAACATGTATTACGTATAATATTACAAACAATAATAATGTCCTGTGATTTGAACAGGGGTTGAGCACTTTATGAGGGGACTGGACATGCCTCCACACAAAATAAAGTAAACTATAAGTTACATTAAGGCAATTTGAAATTCCACTATATTACCCAATTTGTACAGTTTGAAAAACAAAAGAAAAAAATGTTCATGGATTAAAATGGCAAAATGGTAAATAATTATTTAAACCAAGAAGAAAGTAGAATATCACTGGAGCATTTTCCTGAGATCACGATTGCTAAGTATTCATTCATGTTATCTGGAAAAAAATCAATATTTCATCAAACATCGGTTAACCGGTTAATCGGTCGAAAGGTTTTTCGAATAACCGGTTACAGTATATCTGTGAAATTGCCATCCCTAATTTATTTACTAATCAATAGTCAATTTCCCGTTTTTTTTTTAAAACTTGTTTTCAGTTATCAAAATTTGTTCTATCTAATGCTTTATAGTTAATTACCGATAAAAAGAATAACAAAACTTTTATTTCTGATACTTTTAATTTTGTCTCCAGTAATAGACTCGCCGACAAGTGGCCTCGTCCATTATTGTCAACAGATATTCTTCGTATCTGACAAAAATATCCATTATTCAATATATAGTCCTTGCAAGTACATGTAAAGGGTTTGACTTGTTTCAATTAAGTGCCAAAAACATGTAATTTCTTTTGAATACCTTATCATGGTAACAAGTTTACAAAAACAACTGTAAACTCCGATTTGTTTTGAGTTTGTTTGTGACATAGCCAAGCCGAATTATTCTCAGTGCAGTTCAATACAAACCACTTATTATCAGGAAATTTTGTTAGTTTGTATCATGAGTTATAGATCATTTAACCCAAAGCGACAAAATGTTTTTTTTAATTAGTGATACATGTTTATTAGAAATTTAACAATAGATTAGACAATGGGAGTACTAACAAAATTACAGACTAGAGTTGTCAAGAGCCGAAGTCCATGACACAAAAAGACAAATCAAGTAGAACCACTGGAGAAATTTTTGACCTCAAAGGTCCTGACTTGGTTCAGGCATTTCCAAAGAAATGGTGGGTTAAACCGGTTTCATGGCATGCCAAACCTCTCCATCCATTTCGGTAGTGTCCGATAGCAACTCAACAGCAATTTCTATTGAAAGGTCGTAGACAGTTAAAAGAAATGACCATCCCAGTATTAAGTAAAAAAATTTTGAACCGAAACTTAAAATATTTCCACAATCGACTTGTATCTATGAAAGAACTTTTTAATGATCGTGTGAATCAGAATTTTTGAAGCCTTGGTTAATAAGGCGATCACGCATATAATTATGTCTAATGTGAAAGTCTGCATAATTTGTGCTAGGTCTCGAGTAACGAATCAACTGTGAAACATACACTCCGTTAGCAGGAGAAGCTGGAATTAAAATCGTTCCTTTTGTCGTAAATTTTAGTACTGAGATTACCATTTTCGTCACATTTGAGATGTAAGACCAAAAAAGATGTAGAAAAATTGAAAAAAGTCATCTAATACTTCCTTATTATACATCCAAGTCCAGGATGTAGTTCGGTGAATGTGATGAATATATTGAATGGAAGCCAACGCATACCACGTAGCTATGGATACAGGCATTACACTGCCTCGCGTCTGCACGACATTTCAATAAACGATCTTCTCCCATTTATGACTATTCCACTAGGTATTCATCACATTCGTACCAAATTGTATTCTTTGTCCCTTTCAAAGCTCCATTGTTTCTATAAAACATGCTTAGCATCAACAGTGACTGATTGGCATTCCCTAGAATATAGATAAACAGCAATTGTTTTGGATATAGCAAACCATATACTATTCAAACCTGTCCGCGAATCAGCCAACGAACCTGATAACCGGACATTTCTCAAAATACAAATCGTCAATAAAGGCTTGGACGCCATAAATCTCGCCAACATTCTACATAGCAAAACAGTCACATCAAACATTCCACCTTACTTCAAAGATCAATCTGTTCCACTTATTTCGTATTGCTACACTAAACCCATTGCAACTTCCATTTCCAATTACAAACGGGTATTGCGTGATTTCAAAATTGACGACTTCAAAGCCAACCCCCCTGATTGTTCTTGCTCCACTTTCTCATTCAACTACAGTCCGGCTGGACACGTGATAACCAGTGACTTAGATATTATAGACAATATCAAACTACGAGAGGTTTTTTCAAGAGGTCCCAAATTCCGTTAACCCCAGCATATAAACTGGAAGTACAACTTCAAACTTTTGATGGATGCAGTTGAGAACTATGCGAGGAAGTGGGCAAAGAAAGAGAAAGAAGAGGTCGAGACGCTGTCTGACTGGATCAGGTCCATTAAGTCGTTAATTGTTAATCCTATCCGGCGTTTGAAAACATCAATGAAATCCAGAAATCCCAGTATATTTGAAGATCCCCTCGTTAGAAAAACGATGGACAACCTCCACGAAAATTACGTCATTGTCCCTGCAGACAAAGCTTCTAACAACATACTGTTCGTGTGTAAGAAACACTATCTTGACTGTTTGGTTAAGGAGATGGGAATTGATAGTTCATCAGGAAACCCTACTTATACTCCCACTACACTATCAAGGGAGGAGATTATTGAAAATCACAACTCAGTTTTAACATCCTTTGGCATCAAAGCGGGTGATGAAAACAATCAGCTCCCCTACATCTACTGGGTCCCTAAACTTCACAAGAACCCATACAAACAAAGATTCATTGCGGGGTCTTCCAGATGCACCACCAAGCCACTTTCTTAGCTCCTTACTACTTTATTGACCGCAGTCAGAGATGGCCTGAAAAGTTGCTGTGATAAAGTCTACTCCACGAGCGGCGTCAATCAGATGTGGATTCTAAAAAATTCTAAAGATTTTCTTGAATAGCTATCCTCTAGCAGTCTTACCCATTACCACAGCATACAAACTTTTGATTTTTCTACTCTTTATACTACCCTGCCACACAATAAATTGAAAACAATAATTTCTGATTTGATACATCAATGTTTCTGCACTAAAAACGGAGAACGCAGATACACTTACTTAGTAGTAGGGAAAGATAAAACATATTTTTTAAAGAACCACACCGAGTCAAACAAGAAGTACACGGAGAATGACGTAATCAAGATGTTGGAATTTTTAATAGATAATATTTTTGTCGAATTTGGAGGTCGCGTTTTTCAACAGACAATCGGGATTCCCATGGGAACTAACTGCGCGCCGCTTTTAGCTGATCTCTTTCTTTTCTCGTATGAGGCCAAGTTTTTATAAGGGCTAACACAGAAAAAACAAAAACATTTAGCCCAGTCCTTTAATTTCAGCTTCCGCTACATAGACGATGTACTTTCTATTGGTACTAGTTTTTTCTTTTTTTTTTAATTTGAATTACAACCTTTACAACAATTAAAGCAAGCGCAATGGGTACCGACACAAGAGAAAGAACTCACATAATTAAAAAACCATTTCATATGAAAAAAATTCCTCTTTTATCCATGTTTCTTTCTTCACTGACTATAAACATCAGCTTGTTTAATGCCGTGTGATTACTGAATCTCTTGCTGGACAACATTTATGTTCGTTTCGGCACTATTGTTTATCATCAGGTCATTGGAATCCCCATTGGTACTAATTGTGCACCTTTATTTCAGTTTTTTTTTGTTCTGTTACGAACGGGACTTCATGAAAAAAATACAAAATGGAACTGTACCAAACAGTGATAAACTTATTTCTACAGTGAAACCTGTCTAATCCGACACCTGAATATTCCAACATCCTGCCAAATCCGACATGATTTAATGGTCCCCAAGTTAGTTTTTGAATGCTTTTCAAACCTGAGTATTCCGACATCCTGTATAATCCGAAACATTTCTATGGTCCAACAATGTGTCGGATTAGACAGGTTCCACTGTATTTTCAATGATAATAGCAGGTACATTGACGATATACTTACTATTGAAAATCCCCATTTTTTAGCTTATTCCGACATGATTTACCACAACAACTGAAACTTAATAAGGGAAACAAAGATTCTAAATACTGCCCTTTTCTGGATCTAAGTCTCATCATTAACTCTTGGAAAATAAAAACTAAAATTTATGATAAAAGGGATGATTTAGATTTTACTATTACTAATTTCCCCATTCTTGACGGCGACGTTCCCCTTGCTCCATCCTACGGGGTGTATATATCTCAACTTGTACAATTCGCTCGCATTTGTTCTATCCTTGATGATATTAATGAGCGTAATCTTACTCTCATATCCAAACTTTTACAACAAGGTTACAGATTTCATAAATTATCAAATACTTTTAAGAAGTTTTATAGAAGATATAAACATTTGATATCTAGATATGACGTGACTCGTAAACGGCTATTACAAAGGACATTTCGCATCCTCGATTTTATGGAAATGTTGTTAAATATGTCAAAAACAGATAAATAATCCAGAAAAACTGGGACGTAACTTACATTCTTTACGTAATAGTGGATATCGACGAGATATTTTGAACAAATCCGTTGAATTGGCTTTGGATTCCGGTAACCTGAAGACTTTACAATAATACTGGCCTCTCACTAATGCTGCCGATATCTACTGAAATAGATGACGACTCTTTACTAAACCATTCGGGTAGTTTTAAGTTTGATTTTTCTTCCATAGTGCTACAGTGTTTTACCAGCGGACTAGATTCCTAAAGCTAAATGGCAGTTTAGTGGCGAGCACTCTTTGACCCATATCTCTAAATTACATTTTGTCATATGCTTGCTTTCTTTTCCAAGATAGTGGTCTTTGAGTTAGTAGTCTACCTGTATTGGGTTTTATTCGCATGTTTGTTATACTATAGGAAAACGGGATAGAGAAAGGGGAGGTTTGGGTACCCATAAACCGGTTTAACCCTACCACTGGCTTTTGCTAGTGCTGGTACCAATTCCGGCTATCCAAAGTTCCTATCGTTATTTATGTTTGTCTTTTGTTTTCATCTTTGTTTTTCTAGTGCAGTTGTAAATTGTGGCATGTGATTGTAGTTCCCGGCCATTGCAGGTCTTTACTGTTAATTTGCTTTTGTAATCATTTCAAATTTATCAGTGCTAAGTACAGCAGCATATTCGTCATCCCCAGGCAATTCGGATTCTATTCGAACTCTGTCGCGTAACATACCAATGTCACAATATTTGAACATTACAGCAGGGTGGGGTGTAGCTTCTGCCGCGTACCAAAACAACGGCAGTAGAATACCGAAGGAATAAAGCACAAGATTACACAAATCAAAGTCCAGAGACAAGGCAAAAGCAAGAACACCAAAAGACGGAAGACCAAAGACACCACATGTCCACGAAACACACGAACATTACATATACAACACAAAAACTAAGGCTTTAACAGTGTGAACTCTCAATAAACAAGAGTGACATTAGGTGCCCCGGAAGGGTAAGCATATCCTGCTCTGTGCACAGCACCCGTCGCACTGTCAGTAGGTCAATCCGGGGTAAAGTCAAAACCGGTAATGTCAAATCAGGGAATACGCGAATCTAGCTGAAAATGTCAGTTTTTATTTGTGACACTTAAATTTGATATTTATCTATGATGTCGTGACGGCCATAGAATTTCTGAAGGGACGAAAGTAACAAAGGCTGACTCCCTGACTCAGCAGTTTTTGTGACAGTGCTTTTGCTCTTTCCACAAAGTCACTGTATGTACTGCACGCTCTACAGTAACGAATTAATTGTGAAATATATACTCCATATGCTGGGGATGCAGATATATTGCTGCAGAGAAAGGGAAAGTTCACCATTGGAAAGTCAAAATCATCACGTTTGTCATATAATCTAGATTTCAGACGTCCATGTTCGTCAATGTATAACAAAAGGTCAAGATATGAAGCAGAATCGGGTGTATCGGTTGTCTCTTTAATTTGAAGTTCATTGGGGTAAATACGATGTAAATATTCCAAACAAATGTCACAATATTTGAACATTACAGCAGGGTGTAGCTTTGCAAAGTTTGAACAAATGTACTCTGGAAACGCATCATGCAAAAAGGAAAAATTGCCACTTTCACATCTAGCAATGGTTCCAACAACAGACTACAAATCACGGTTCTTGAAACGTTAGTATTTAGTCCACTTGCTTCTGCCAAAGAAATAAACATTTTATCTTTTTCTGAATTTACATAAAAAAATCTTTTCCACTCTTTCAATTTAACAACATGCAAAGCACTAAAGAACAATAAACCTTCAAGAGTCTTCTAATTGCTTTTCCAGTTCTTTAAAATGAAAAAAAGATGTGCATTTTGAGTTAAATATACAAATAAAAACTTACGGAAAGAAGTACTCAGTGATAAAAGGCTGGAATACAAATTTATATCTTGACACTTACTGTTTGTACTATAATGTCAAAATAAATGCAAAATCTATATCTTCATACTTCTTGTTTCTAATTTCAATTAGTGACACATACTGTATACATTTGTGACATATACTCACGTGCATATACTGTGTACAACTTGTAAAAAGTTATCAGAAAAAAAAAGGTTAACATCGCATTGCGAACAATATTTTGTATATAATCGACATCCAAAGTATTGACAAAACAAACGCACAAATTATCCAGTTTCAACTGATTAAATTATGTTTTGACGCGCTTACTTGTAAAATTCGAAACGGCCGTCAACAAAATTGAAAACGTTTTAAATGTTTTTGGTCGTTTTAACCTGGATATGGGATGTTGTCTCCTTGACATTTACCCCATTTCCTTTCTTTTTCATTAAGTTGCCTACGTCGTAATCTTCTTTAACTCCAAATTCAACTATGTTGAATGCTTTAACGTGAAAAAGAAAATGAACTTTTATTGAAAAGTTTGAATATAAAACAACTGTAACCAAAACTTTTGTTCAACAGGAAAAATATGATATCACATGCTGGAATAATTTCATTAATTTACGGGATGGTAAGCGACATAAGAAATAGTTATACTGCGAATTTCCTCAATATAAACTAGAGTCACACCTGTGCCTGTATTGCTCACCTTGCTACTAATCTGTTAAGATTTTTCCACGGGGTTAAATGATAAACCTGAGGTGATCGCCATTTTATTTGTATGATTAGTAGAAACATAATTCATCTGCTAGATTGCCATTATGTTACAATGACTAATTTATTTCAACTTCATGTATGAGAAGGTTTTCCCTAAAAAGTCCTATATTAAACTATGTTCCCCGTTGGTGGCCATTTTGGCTATATGACCTATATGACCGGTACAAATATGTAACTTTGGTAGGTGTTACCATGCTTAAATAATACCAATTTGAAGTATGAAATGGTTTTCAAAAATTAACAATTTTTGTCCGTGCGAGACCTACAAAGGTAGTCAAAGACGTTAAACACCTCCCAGTCAGTCAGTCAACAATTGAAAACATTTTCCCCGCACAGTCAAATGTTAAACTAAGATCTACAATGGCGGCCATCTAGGATTTATGATCAGTCGTTAATTCATTCAACTGTTTGATAACCTTCATGTTACCGTGCCCTGTTGAGGTATGAAACAGTTTTCAAAATTAGCAATTTGCATTTTCCTTTAGAGTTCAACATTAATCTGAGAATTTCAGTTGAGGCTATATAATGGGCAGTAAAATTACATTTGTTGATAACAATCAGGTTCCCATTCCTAGTAGATATAAACTTATGCATGGAACGGTTTCAAGAAATTAACATTTTTTAACATTTTACCCGTACACTTTAATGATAATGTAAGATCTGCATCGGCGACCATCTTTGATTTATGATCTTTACTAAAATCATACATCTGTTTGATGAACATCATTTTGCCACGCATAATTAGAATGTCAATTTATTTATGAAACGCATTTCAATAGTAAGCAACTTTTAACATTTTCCCATAAGACCTATGTTAAAACTGTGTATCACGGTGGCGGTCTTCTTGGATGAGGTGCAAGCAAATCTAAGAAAACATGAAAAGGCAATTACTCCTATAACGTGTACGTCGATTTTTCAAAAGAGCGAAATTACTATCTCAATTGCTTCTTAGCCAGTGTTATGTTCAATCACTACCGCACTGGACACTACGAAAATGGAAAAGGGGGGATTTGGCGCCCCATAAATCCGCTTTATCGAACATTTCTTTTAAAATGCCTGTCCCAAGTCAGGACCATTGTGGTCGAAAATTGTCCGGTGGTTTCAACCTGCTTTGTCTTTTTGCCTCATGGACTTTGGCTCTTGACAATTCTGTTCGGTAATTTTGTTATTAACCATCATTTTCTGTTAATATTGTCACTCAAGTTTTATTGTCGTCACCACGGATTAACGAATCGTGACAATGTGTCTATATTACAAATGAAGGTGGCATCTTCCAATAAATCCCGAGTTATTATATTGACATTCGACATTACACCGGTCTATTTACTTAAAGTGTGACGGGTGCCAATAATGACTACTAATGAAGCAGGTCATGCTCACCCTTCCGTACATGTAGCACCTATTTACACTTTTTATGTGTTCACAATGTTAATACTTTATTTTTGTGGCATTTGTATTATGCTATGTTTTTCAACAGACTATCGGAATTCCAATGGGCACAAACTGTGCACCTCTTTTAGCCGATCTATTTCTCCACTCATATGAAGCTGAATTCATCGAAGGGCTTCTTCAAAATAAAGATAAAAAACGGGCCCAGTCCTTTAATTTTAGCTTCCGTTATATATATGATATTTTATTGCTAAACTATCCTTGCTTTGGCGACTTTCTTCATCTTATTTATCCAAAAGAGCTCGAAATTCAGGATACTACAGATAATTCCACACCAGCCTCGTTCCTTTCCAATTGTCAACTTCCCATTTCTTTGTAGCAATATTCCAAAAGCACCGGCATATGGAGTTTACATCTCCCAACTCATTCGCTATTCAAGGGCCTGTGGTCGATACAGTGACCACCTTGAAAGAGCTCGGTTGCTTACAAATGGGCTACTTAAGCAAGGGTATGTTGCCCATAACTTGAGGTCATCACTACAGAAGTTTTACGGTCAACATCACCATCTTGTGGACCGCTATGGGATATCTGTTTCCCAGATGACAACATATCTTTCTCTTTGCCACTAAAGTTTGTTTTTCCTCTACCGGATTTGACTTTACTACCGGAGTTGACATGATCAACACGGCGGGTGTCTTATAAGAAACAGGAGATGCTTACTCTATCGGTGCACCTGATCTCACCCATAGTCTTTTATTGGTCCGTGTTGTTCATTTTTGTATATGTGCGTGTCTTCATTTTCTTTTCTGTGCCGTGCTCATGTTATGTCTTCGTTTCTTTGTTTTTCCGACGTTGCCATTGTCCTTAGATTGTTCTTTTTAGACCGACGGTTCGGTTCTCACTTACTTTGCTTCGTCGTCGTAATTTACGCATTCAATTTTTTGATTTTTCAACTTTTTATACAACCCTGCCAAGCAATAAACTGAAAACAGTTATTGCTGATTTAATACCTCATTTTTTTGCGCTATAAGTGGAGAACACAGATACACTTTTTTTTAGTATTAGTAGTAGGGAAAGATAAAACATATTTTGTTAAGAGCCACACTGATTCAAAAAAGAAGTATTCTGAGACTGACATAATCGAGATGTTAGAATTTCCGATCGACAATATTTTTGTCGAATTTTGAGGATGCGTTTTCAAACAGGCAGTAAGGATTCCCATGGACACTTACTGGTCGGAATTTTTAAACGACTTTTCAATTATTTTTTTTATAGGGGCTAATACAGAGGAAACATTTAGCCCAGTCCTTTATTTCAGCNAAAAAAAAAATAAATAAAGTAAAAGAAAAGAAAAAAAAAAAAAAAAAAAAAAAAAAAAAAAACGATGGGCTTTCTCTTAAAAATCTCGAATACCAGGAAAATATCCCAGTGAATTTGTAATTAAAGAAATTACTAATGCACCTATTTCAGCTTTGTAACTATATCAATGTTGTTGATCAACAAAGACAATTGAAATCTAAGCAATTTGACAATCGTGATGATTTTAACATCAAAGTTTTGGACTTTCATTTTTTGAGCAGCACTATACCTTCATGTACCTCTTCATACTATAGAGTGTACATTTCACAGTTCATTCGTTACTGGCGAGCATGTAGTTTGTGCAGTGATTTTTGAATAGAGCAAAAACACTGCCCCAAAAATTGCTGAGTCAAGGATTCGTTCAACCTATGCAAATTTCGTGCCTCAAGAAATTCTATGGCCGTCACTGTAACATCATTGATAAATATGACTTCATCCGAGATTGACTCACTTATTAGAGAGTGACGGGTTCTGTCGACAGAGCAGGGCATGCTTACCCGTCCGAATCGGAGCACCTGATGCCATTCTTGATTTTATGGGAATTCACGATGTGAAAGTCTTTGTTTTGAGTGTTGTGTTTTTATTTCTGATTTTTCTGGATGTCTGTTGTCATTGTTTTTTCTGTGTTCTCGTTCTGATTTATGTGTTTTGACTTTAATTTTTGTAATTGACAATCCTTTGTTCCTTTGGTTTTTTACTGCAGTTGTTACGTTCTCTGTCTGTAAGTTATCCTTTTATTGCCTTGTACTCTTGATATATGATTTTTGGTTGATGATTCGATATTCATTTAAAGATTTGCTCACCAGATCTTCTTTAAAATTGCAATATAGGTAGATCTTGACATGCTCAATGTTTTTTGTAAGTAGAGCATAACCTTGGTCTCCTGTTGTTTTCTTATGTATCAAACAACGGCAGTAGAATACCGAAGGAACAAGGGAAGCGATGACTACAAAAATCGAAGTCCGAAGACATGGCAAAAACGGTAACAGATAAAAACAAAGACAAAACAAGGACGTGAGACAGCTACAATGCACCGAAATAAAAAGATAATATTAAGAACTAAGTCACTCATAGTGTGAACTCCCATGAAAACCGGGAGTGACATCAGGTGATCCGGGTAAGCATGTCCTGTCCCGCTAACGACACCCGTCACACTATCAGGGTTGAGTCAAATCCGGTGAAGACATGAAATCTAGCTGAAAATGTCCGTTTTCATTTTGGACACAGACACGTCATATCTGTCAATAATGTCATGGTGACGGCCATAGAATTTCTGAAGGGATGAAAGTAACAAAGGCTGAACAAATCCCCGACTAAGCAGCATTTGGGACAGTGTTTTTGCTCTAACTAAAGAGTCACTGTATAAGCTGCAAGCCCGACAGGGTTGAGTCAAATCCGGTGAAGACATGAAATCTAGCTGAAAATGGCCGTTTTCATTTTGGACACAGACACGTCATATCTGTCAATAATGTCATGGTGACGGCCATAGAATTTCTGAAGGGATGAAAGTAACAAAGGCTGAACAAATCCCCGACTAAGCAGCATTTGGGACAGTGTTTTTGCTCTAATTAAAGAGTCACTGTATAAGCTGCAAGCCCGACAGTAACGAATCAACTGTGAAATGTACAGTCCATAGGCTAAAAAGGTAGGTATATTGCTGCTCAGAAAGGAAAAGTTCACAATTGGGAAGTTAAAATTATCACGTTTGTCATACAGCTTAGATTTTAAACGTCCATTTTTGTTAATGTAAATTAAGATGAATAATTAACGGAAAGAAGCAATAATTCTAAGACGTGTTTTTTGGTTTATTTCAAAAGTACAGGACGGGTGGATCTTTCATGCTGGTAATTTTTTCCCATCAGATGTTTCATATCTGAAACAGTTTATTTGCAAATAACAGCAATTAACCTCTATGTTTTTAGTGACAGTGGCCATGTTGCTTAGTTTTCGGAATATTAAAACAAAATTTTGAAACTGCATACCCTAGTGACAATTCAGGTCAAATTTGGTTAGAATTGGTTCAGATATTTCAGAGAGAAGATTTTTGAAATTATTGACGGATGGATGATGTTCGACGGACAGACGGGCGGACGATGGACGCAAAGTGGTGACGGACGCTGTCTGCACATTTTGAAGTTATAAAGATCATAGTGCGATTTTATTTGCCCGTACCTATTTGTAACATTATATTTTATCCTCCTGATCTATATCTGTACTTTTTATTTTACTTGACTAGCCAGCTCTTCATCCCGAGAATCTTCAAATGTATCCAGGACTCTGAGTAATGATTCATAACCAAATTTT
Organism: Modiolus philippinarum; assembly: GCA_002080025.1. NCBI lineage: Eukaryota > Metazoa > Mollusca > Bivalvia > Mytilida > Modiolidae > Modiolus > Modiolus philippinarum. Next base: position 73,469 of record MJUU01050593.1, on the reverse strand, counting down.
CCTTTATAAGCTAGTACTGACAGTAACTTTCTATTTTTTTGGAATAGTAAAGACTGTGAACTGATAACTTCGTAGTCTCCTTTTGTTATTGCTTCCGATGCAAACAAAGAGCCAGAAATTGAACTAGGCTACCAAGGTTTTATAACCCTTCTGGAATCGAATAGAGAGGTCGACAATTTCTGAAATACATGTAAAAATTAACAATAAGTTATAATTGACCACATTCGCTCAGTATTGTAAAATACGCATTTTAAAATGCATTATCTTAAGAACAAGATAGAACCGATCAGAAGCATGCGTGTATCGTAAATAAGACATGTTTGTGTTTCATGCGTGTGAAATTAGTTGGAAAACAAGACTTCCATGCGTGTTAAATTAATCTGAACTACATCCTAGTAGTAAGACTGTTCAGATTTTGAGTTTCTCCAAGAACTTCTGAGACAAGTCTTGGTAAACAGGCAAAGTAATGTGGGAAGAAATTAAAGTTATACAGTATTCTACAAAAGAATATGGATAGAATTCAAATGAGACCACAACAAATGAGTTTATTCCAATCACAATTAATTTTCCTGAGCTGAAAGTCATGAACGTTCAAATTTAGTCATATTACAAGCAAGTAATTTTTTTTCTTTAATTCGCTGCATAGTTACCGGCCAAGTAGTTTTCAAATTGATTTTATTATGCTATGGTAGCTTTTTACTATACGGATATTGCCTTGCTGTATATTGTATACTATACAGGGCATCGATTTCAACCACGCCCACTTCCGGTATTTATGGATAGAAAGAAGTTCCTTAAATATTCTTTTTTAGATTATATTTTCCATTAAATGAAGTTGTTTTAGGTATTGCAGAATACAAACAATATATAATTAGTGTTTTTAACATCAAATGTATTTGTAATCGGCACGAAACAAATCGAAATGCTCTCTATAGACTCACTTGTCCGGCACAAAACAAATCGAAATGCTCTCTATAGGCTCACTTGTCTGGAACGAAACAAATCGAAATACTCTCTATAGGCTCATTTGTCCGGCACGAAACAAATCGAAATGCTCTCTCTAGTCTCACTTGTCCGGCACGAAACAAATCGAAATGCTCTCTATAGACTCACTTGTCCGGCACGAAACAAATCGAAATACTCTCTATAGACTCACTTGTCCGGCACGAAACAAATCGAAATGCTCTCTATAGACTCACTTGTCCGGCACGAAACAAATCGAAATGCTCTCTATAGGCTCACTTGTCCGGCACGAAACAAATCGAAATGCTCTCTATAGGCTCACTTGTCCGGCACGAAACAAATAGGATTGCTCTCTATAGGCTCATTTGTCCAGCACAAAACAAATCGAAAATGCTCTCTATAGGCTCACTTGTCCAGCACGAAACAAATCGACGAAAAGCCCTCTATAGGCTCGCACGTCAATCTATTTCTAAGCTTTGTACAAATACATTCCATTTTTAAAGACAATAACAACATATTGTAAAACTCAAAATGTAACGAATCCATACAGCTGCATATCAAACATTTTCATTTAATTTTGAAATAAGTACAAAATGAATGAATGCTTTTGGTCGATTTTGTCTATCTTGGAAAATTTTATCATTAAATACCTTCAGAACTACTCTTGAGAAAAACACACACAAATACAGTTCTTCAGACTGATTAGTTGTAGATCTATTTTTTAAATTGTTTAATCAGTCGTACCAGGATGACACTAAGTCTACAATAAAAAAGTTGTTCCATTACGGTTTTTGCCGTGTATTTATAAGGATTCACTTATATTCTTGTAGAATGACCTTAACGGTGGGTTTTCACGATCGGATCGTGTAAACCCACCTTTACTCTCGGGAACCTGCCTTCCCCAAAGGGACAAATTAGCGTCAACAGTGTAAATATCTTCTTGCATAGTTTATAGATATATTACATACGGATATAAATACAAATCTTCACGGAGATACATACAAATGTANACCCCCCCCCCCCCCCCCGTACCCTGTTCATCCATCTCTCCAGTCTAACTTAACTCAAGGTTATAATTGAAATATTCCTCACAGGTACGGTGAAAAAGTGATCGTGCGTATAGCTGATATGGCAGATATAAATCTAGTCGATTCACAATATTCTATCAGTGATTATGTTAGTTTTGTTTTTTGTCTCAACTAGTCTGACCTGTACTGAAAAATTCTCGACCTGTCTCGACCAGTCTGAACCTGTACTGAAAGAGTCTCGACCTGTCTCGACCAGTCTGATGTAGTACTGGAAAGTCTAGTCTTGACCAGTCTGATATAGTACTGAAAAAGTCTCGACCAGTCTGAACGTGTATTGGAAAATCTCGACCTGTCTTGACCAGTTTGATATAGTACTTGGAGAGTCTCGACCAGTCTGTTTCAATACTGAAAGAAACTCGACATGTTTGAACCTGCCATGACCAGATGGATTACTACCGAAAGAGTCTTGACCTGTGTTGAAAAAGTACCAAAAATACATATAATAGGTGTTCAGAATTCTAAATCTAGCGACAATTAAAGAAAAAAACTTTTAAGTGTTTTTCTAACTGCATTTTGCTGAATAAACTGAACCTTCAGACATGTAAAAACATACTTATCGTTATTTATGTTTGTCTCTGATTAGTGGTACACACATTGAATTTGAATTGGAACTGATGTTTTATAATTTTGATTACATTGATAAAAAAAATCCCTTTTCTAAAATAAAAACCCCTTGCAAATAAAAAAAAATCATAATAAAAGAAGTAAAACAAAAATTTCAACAAAGCTTAATCATATCCAATAGATCTCTTGTAAGTGTTACATGAAAATTAAATTTTCTTTCTTTCAATTCTATTTTCTTCTTTCTTTACTAGTATGTGTGTAGTATAAAACTCGAGCTATACAGTATACAGAATATGGTTTTTCTGTTCCTCATATGGTAATGCTAGCTGATATTGTGAATTTAGAATTTTTGATACTTTAGAAGAAGAAGAAGAAGAAGAAGAAGAAGAATTGTCCATTAAAATGGGCTCACGAGAAGCATGATACAAAAACACATACAAATAAGCAAAGTTAAACAGAATACAATTTAACATGACAATATATACACGCTCATGTGTATAAATCAACAAATCATAATGACTAGTGTACTCAAGTGCAACCATGGCGATGTTTCTGCAAATTGATAATTATGTATTTATTAATATTACGATGATAATTATTAACAAGACATATATTTTTCTGTCTTCCTTATTGACTTATAAAAAATATTTTTGATTATATACATTAAGTAAGCGTAATGTAGGCTGCAAGACTAGGTTTCCATCCTTTATATATAACAGTAGTAAAACCATTTGACAAACATTTTGCAATCAAATGCATGACGGGTTGATTTAAGAATTTAATTGTCAACACTAAATTTATTAACTGATTCAAAGCATATACAGAGATTTCCATCAAGACTATTTTATTACAATTTTAGACTGGTCGAGACAGGTCGAGACTCTTTCAGTACCATATCAGACTGGTCGAGACAGGTCGAGACTTTCCAGTACAGGTTCAGACCGGTCCAGATAGGTCGAGATTCTTTCAGTTCAGGCTCAGGCTAGTCGAGACAGGTCGAGAATTTTTCAGTACAGGTCCAGACTAGTCGAGACAGGTCGAGACTGGTTCAGTAAATTTCAGACTGAATCAGACTTTGGTCGAGAATACTTTAGTAATTTTTAGACAAGTTGAGACTGGTCGAGTACTTTTCAGTACAAAAAGTGCCCATTTCAGACTTTTAGTGTTTTGTAGTGAATTGTCTGAGCAATATAAAAGTTCTTATCACTATGAAAACTTAATAATTTAGCTAATTTCAAAGAATTTTAAACATTTTTTTACATTTTGAAAATATTGAAATTTCCAAATGAAAAAAAGTATACAATTTTGAATATTTAAACAAATTATTAGAATTTTAAAAATTGTCAAACTTCTACATTTTTGAGCATTTGATCAAACTTCAAAATTTGTAATCGGAACGTTTATTTTTTGCTCTTTTCGCTTTTTAAAAGTTTCGAGTTTTCGAGTTTTGACTAAAAATACAAAATGTTACCAATAATCTGCAGACCACATTTTCACTTCACCACTCCTAATAAAGAAAGACGATAAAAAGCATCCGTTCATTTAAGTTGCATGCCAAGTTGCACTTATTTAAAGGTTTTATGAAATAGTTTGGATATGCAGCTTCATAGATATGATACTTTTTGATAAAAATTTAACAGGTTACTACTATCCAAAGAATCTTCGAACAAAGTAGCTATTTCTAGTGTGACTTAACTTCAAACATTCCATCTACATTAATTGCAGTTGGAATTAACACATGTGGTATGGTCTCGTATCCATTTTCTCCATATCACTTTAATATTTATAACCTTTATCTCTTCCCTCATAATTTTGCATGTTTACCTTATGTCTGTCTCAAAAGTTCTTGTAGAAACTAAAAAACCAGACCAGTCTTAGTCCTAGGATACCAGGGTATAGTTAAGAATTAATTAATTTAACACGCATGGCAGTCCTTTTTGTCAAACAATTTCACGCGCATTGCAACGCCAAAATATCTTAATTAGGAGTTATGCATACGTATGTTTATGTCGATTCTATCTCCCTGTTTGAACCAAACAGTACGTGAATACTTTGATTTCTTACATGTACTGCCATCGTATGCTACATAAAACGTAAATCGATATACCAGGTGGTGAATAAGAATCAATTTCATAATAAGATTGATACTTCCAACAATGACTATATTCCTCATATATCATATCGAATTCAAGAATATCACTGCTTGGGTGGAATTTGTTTCTAGATGCCTTCACGCATTGCAGTGTTTCTCAGCGGATCCAGAGGCTTGGTTCCGGAGATTGGTACCCTCTTTTCTGGATAAGGATATTATTTTTAGCTCGACTGGTCTAAGAGGCCTTTTGAGCTTTTGCCATCATTTTGTGTCTGTCGTTCGTCTGTCAACAATTTCAAAAAAAGAGGCCTTTTGAGCTTTTGCCATCATTTTGACACTTCATCTGGCAATCCTACATATTCCCCAACTACATTATCAAGGGACGAGATAATCACAAATCACACTTCTGTGTTAGCATCATTCGGTATCAAAATTGATGCGAATAACAGTTATCTCCCTTATATTTACTGGGTGCCTAAGCTTCACAAGAATCCCTACAAACAGAAATTCATTGCAGGATCTGCCAGATGCACCACTAAGCCCCTATTCAAACTCCTTACCACTTTACTGACTGCAGTTAGAGATGGTCTAAAAAGCTACTGCGAAAAAGCCTATTCCAAGAACGGCGTGAATCAGATGTGGATTCTTAAAAACTCAAAGATCTCCTTGAACAGCTCTCCTCAAACAGTCTCGCATACTGCAATAGCGTTCAAACTTTTGATTTTTCTACCCTTCATACAACTCTTCCCCATAATAAACTTAAAACAGTAATTTCCGATCTGATACATCTATGTATCTGTACAAAAACCGGAGAACGTAGGTATTCCTATCTGGTAATACGGAAAGATAAAACATATTTTGTAAAGAACCACACTGAGTCAAACAAGAAATACAGTGAAAATGACGTGATTACGATGCTTGAATTTTTGATCGACAACATTTTTGTTGAAT